>JBAMBR010004960.1:0-84148 GCA_037044475.1 Zaprionus obscuricornis | reverse complement strand
TTAATTTTATTAAATATCTGCAATATCGCTATTTAATTTAATTTCAACATTATTGAGAACAGCTAACATTATGTTTTTTTTTTTAAAGACTTAACTTGCACTTAAATAAAGCAATACACGGCAAATTTTATATTGAGCGTTTACCTGCTATATATCTCTCTGTCGTCTGTCTGTTATTCTCCATCTCTCACGTTTACTCTTTATTATTACAGTTATCAGTTGGGATGAGAGAGCGAAAGAGAGAGAGACAAAAGGTCTTTGGTCCTAAAGGTCCAACAACAATGCGTTTCAAATGTTGCGACCATTTTCATAGCATACTTTAGCGGGCAGCGAAGCATTTTGAAGCACTTGCAGCAATTGTCAGGCCAATTACGTGCCGCAATTATGTCATATGAGAACATAAAAGCGGATAGCTGCGTTTGCTATATACTATATACTATGTTGTATGGCATGGGTAGTAAGTAAAGTAAGGTTATGTTAAGGGTAAGGCAATGGTCTGTTGTGGCATCCTATGCCGTTTATGAGTACAATGAGAGTGTACTATAGCACAACGACCCTTTTGGTCATAAAACTCTTAGCTTGGGGGATTTAAGGCTTGCTTCGAAACCTCTGCCTAACGAGATTTAGAGAGAGAGAGAGAGAGAGACAGAGAATAAGAGAGAGGTAAAAATAGAGGGAGGGAGCGCAAGCGAGTAGAACTGGCCCGAAAGTTATCAGCCTGTTAATTGCTTAACTTTTTCACTTCAACTTTCTTTTTTTCGTGGGGAAGGGGGGAGAAGTGGGGCAAGAAACTGAAGCAGCCGAAGTAAAGATAAAAACCAAAAAGCGCACAAAAAAAAAGCGAATAAAAACGTCAAACGAGTGAAACACAGAAACAGAGAGAGAGAGAGATAGAAAGAGAGAGATAGCGCGTAACCATGCAAATATGCCAGGCTTGAATTTCTGTACGGCCAAGCAGACCGTAACCATGACTGAGACTGAGACTGCGACTGAGACTACGACTGAGAGAGGCTGACTATCAAAACTGAGGCCAAGACCTCAGAGTCGACCAATTCGGTTTCGGTCATAAAGTGTTTGCAGTTTTTATTTTACTTCGTTTTGGCCTTTCGCAAAATTTAAATGACAAATGGAGGCGACAGCAATTCAAAAGGCGATTGCAATGTTTGAACGAGTCCTGCAACTTTGACCCTTGCCCTGACATTTTTGTGCTTATCGCTTGCGCCGTACATGTCATAACAGAGTCAAGTCGATGGAACAAACGGATAGCGGAAAGAGAAGAAAACAAAAATAAAAAAAAAAGTAATATAAAAAAAAAAACAAGATAATACTTATAAAAGAAGTTGGCAAAACTTTACCCTCTAATCTTGACAGTCACCTAAGTAGTCCTCACACCCACCAAGAACTCTTCGTTCTACAATTTCCTATGAAGCGACTGTAATTAGGGTTTCTACAACATACGAAAAACGTGAAGTGCTGAAACGGGGGAAAAGCGAAAGCAAAAGCAAAAGGAACTTAAAAATCAATGCGGCACACTAAACTCTCATTACTCATATGAAATGTTTTCCAGAAGTCTGGACTGGTTTTGCTTCTAGTCCTTTGTCCCTGTCCCGATTTGTCCAGGTAGACGATGACGATGACGACGACGAAGCGGCGGACGATGTCGATGAGACGCGAAGCGACGCGACATTGGCCATAAAAACCACATTAAAAGCATTTAAAACTTGGCTAATCTGCAATGGGCCACCACCGGCAAAGTTGGCTTAATGTTTTATGGTCCTAACCGTTTGCTTTTGCCATTTTTATTGGCTCCTCCTGTAAATTGATTAAAAGATCAATGATTATATGCCTTTTAATGGCTCATTGCATTTAATTTCATTTTTCTTTAGTTTTCTTCTTTACTTCAAATTTTTTTTTTTTTTTTTGTTGTCAGCTCGTAATAACAAATGTTCTTTAAAGTTTTTCGTCTTTTTTTTGCGATTTTTCTCTTTTGGGCTTTTTGCATTATTGACTTTGATTAAAGTGTGTAAAATAAAAAAAAAATAGTTTACTGAGAGAAAAATGATTTAATGTACTTAAAGAATTTTTTTTTTTTAATTATGAAAATTTTAATTTACAAATAAAATTGAATGGAAAAGTTAAGAAAAATAAATAAATCAATTTTATGAATTTAAAACAAAGTTAAAAAATTAAATTAACTTAAAAAATTATACCATAAATTTGTAAATTTTAAATAAAATATTTAAATTTAATAAATAATTTTTTAATTTATTTAAATAATTAAAATTAAATTTAAATAATTAATTTTGTCAATTTAAATATTATTTAAATATTTAAATATTAAATTTGTAAGCTTAAATAAATAATTTATTAAGGTTAAAGAAATAATTGTGTAAATTTGAATAAATAATTTGTAAAATGTAAATAAATAATTTTATAAATTTTATAAAATTGAATAAATAAACTTAAAAAAAATATTTCTCTAAATTATATATTAAATTCATATAATACATTTTTTTTATTGCTTTATTTAACATTTTGTCAAAAAAGTTTCAGCTGCATCATCTCATCAAAATTTGCCAACACATGATAAATAAATAAATAAAAAAATCATATACATAAATTAACTTTCGTATAAATTTTGCAGCAAAATATATAAAAATAAGATGACGAAAATGCAAACCATTCCAATTAAAGTGGCCCTGAATATTATTTCATGGCTCATAGGCTGCCTAAGTTGCTTCGCATTCAAGGTACAGTCAAATGTCAAGTGTAACATCTTATGAATCAGCAGTCTATGCGGCAGTCAAGCGGACAAGTAACGCAGTCAGAGGAGAACTGTGTAGACCGACAGAGAGGCGTCACACTCATACTCAAAGTTCTTCGACTTGCTGTTAAGCTAAGTTGGAAAAGTTTTATTTTTTATTTTTTTTTCTATTTTTTTTTTTTGAGTCAAGTTTAGGGATTGCAATATTGTATGGCACAAAATACTTGAGGCAATTCCGACCGCAATGGGGCATACTTCATTTATAAATTACGCAGGCATTAAATGCGCAGATAGATTCATTCAATGTGCGGCTGCATCCGTCGCCCACTCTCCCCTACCCCTGCCTATGTTGCTACCGCATCCGCCTGTTTTGCTTGCTTTCATTCTATATCCACAGTTTGAACCCCTCGGAGCAATTGATGCGGCACATAAATCTTCAAGTATGTGAGTGGATGCCGACCTGTTCAGGGCTGCTATTTATCATTTCAGCCCAGAACAGACAGCTCGTCAAATAGATAGAAAGAGACAGAGAGAGAGAGTAAGCGAAATAGACAGACAGACAGACAGACAGTTAGTCAGAGAGTCAATCATTCAGTCAGTTGAGCTATTGCAATTTTGTTACAATTTTTCTTTGAGCGCCGTTGGCCACTTCAACATTTTTTTTTTTATTTATTTTTTATTTTATTTTTTTTTCTCGTGTTGCGAGGGTCGTTTATTAAATCGATTATTGAGACTATAATTGTGATGAGGGAATTTGTAAGCGAATGAGTTGGCATTTATTATTAATGTGATGCAGAGAGTTTCATAAGCTATACAGATAATATGTGTATGATAATAGAAATTTGTCAGATAAGTTTTGAGGATTTAAATTCATTTACATTTATTGTAACTATTTATATTTCTTTATATTTATTTATATTTCTTTTTATTTATTTATATTTATTTATATTTATTTATATTTATTTATATTTATTTATATTTATTTATATTTATTTATATTTATTTATATTTATTTATATTTATTTATATTTATTTATATTTATTTATATTTATTTATATTTATTTATATTTATTTATATTTATTTATATTTATTTATATTTATTTATATTTATTTATATTTATTTATATTTATTTATATTTATTTATATTTATTTATATTTATTTATATTTATTTAAATTTATTTAAATTTATTTATATTTATTTATATTTATTTATATTTTTTTTATATTTTCAAAAATAGTTAAAATTAAATTGAAAATATTTATTAAATAATTATTAACTTGAAATTGACATTTATTTATAAACTTATCAATCGACTCTCGGCATGTGCTTACTTTAGGAAAAGGATTGCCAAGCATGACAGCAGGTGTTCATTTGGAGGCAGAAGGCGTTTGCAGTTGTTGTTGTTGTTGTTATTGTAGTTGAGGTACAAGTACAGTAGAAAGAGATAGAGAGACCGGCCAAGGTAGAAAGGACTAGAAGGGAGAGAGAATCAACTGCATGGGGTATTTTGTGATTTTAATGCCGATTGGCAGACAGGCGGCATAATGCCCAAGCAGCCCCGATGGCCGTGTGCGAATGTCAGCGTGTTGCGTTATCCTGGTCCAGGACTCGTAATGGACTTGGCACTTTGCAACTTGCCCATTGAAAATGTGTGTGTAAGTAGTTTAAATCTCATTCATCGCTGCTAAGAGAGAGAAAGAGAGAGATAGATAGATAGAGAGCAAGTGATAGAGATAGAGAGAAAGAGAAAGAAGTTGATGCTTACACTTGAATAAATACCAGAAGGATGAAGTGTAGTACACAGGACCAGAAGAAGCTGCAGCAGCAGCAGCAGCAATAGCAGTAGAAGCCGATGCCGATGCTGAATGGTGATGACGACGTTCTGCTCGCATTGCAATTGCAAATAAATAAGAATAAGAAAGCAGTGCAAGGATGATGCTGACAAGGACTATAGCGTGAATCACTACAAGCACAAGAACAAACTTACCTTCCAGTTACTATAGAGAAAATACATGAAGTCAAAGGCGTGGCAAAAAAGCGAATTTCGCACAAGGGGATTGGGATACAGATGAGTTTTAAGTTGCTTGGAAATAAAATTTCAGCTCGTAGTACTAGATGCAGCAGTATTCAGGAAACTTTGTGCAGTTGTGAAAAGTGCAAAAGAATGAGATAGAAAGAAAATAGCTACAAATGAAATGCAGATGCTTATCAACAGCAACTGTCCCTTAGTTGAGAACTGTGGGGGAAGGCAGAGAAAATCTAAAGGTAAGCATGGAATATGTCTTGGAACAATTTGATGTACTGTGATTGAGGCGAGACCTACAGCTGTCAGAAGACAGCAGACAGGTGTCAAAAAATAAAAAAAAAAATACACAGACATTTATACACTGCAATCGCTTTTAGCCACACTCGTTCCTAACAAAGACTGTGAAGCTTATTACTTGTTGTCATGCTGCGATTACGTTGCTTATAACGTTACGTAAACGCACAACGTAACTGTAATTCACAGCCAAGTGAAGCGCAAAAAAACATGCAGTATGAGTAATGTAGAGAGAGAAAGAGAGAGAGAAAGATATAGAGAAAGCAGAGTGTAAAGGAAAAAGAGCGTAACAGAGACTCATTATCAAGTATCTTGTCTAGTCTGCAGCTTGACTGTCTTTAAGCAAATCTCTTTCTGTTCTTTTCATCTAGCTGACTATATGTACATATATATATATATATATGTATGTTAGGTGTATCTATTTACAAGTATGTGTAGGTGTGTATCTATGTCTATGTCTGTGGGTGTGTGTTTGATGTATGACTGTCATTTTTACGTGTGTGCGATAAGCTCTGCTAACAAGCGACGCGTTTACCAACTCAACTGAATTACTTACATTTGGCTATGTGAGACTTCTCTCTCTCTCTCTCTCTCTCTTCTAACACTTCTTTTACGCCCATTTCATGCTTTCCATCGTGCTTTGCATTGTACTACTGTTTCTCAGCGCTCAACAGCAAATTGCGCTAATGTACACATATGTAGCGCCATGTAACTGTAGATTCTGTAACTAAATGTTACTGTTTGATGGGGGTAGGGGGGAGGCGTAGGGAATATTCTATGAGGAAATGAAGTACTTCACTTCGTTTTGATTTCATATCAAATTCTGTATTTTGCTGTTGTTTGCTAGTAAGGTAGTTTAAGCAACATGATTTACTAGTTTATTTTAATTACAATTAATTTAATTTAATACTAATTAGTTTTCGAAAATTTTACTTAATTTAATTTAATTTAATTTTAATTAATTTAATATAATTAAATTTAATATAATTTTATTTATTTAGTTTTATTTACTTTTATTAATTTTTTAATTTAATTTAATTTTGATTAATTTAATTTAATTTTTTTATTTGTATTTTTTTTTTATTTTTTAAATCAATTTTAATTAATTTATTTTTTTTTTATTTTTATTGATTTTTTTAATTCGATTAAATTTTATCTATCTTTATTTAATTTTAGTTAATTTAGATGATATTTAATTTTAATTGATTTTATTTAATTTTGGTTAATTTAATTTAATTTAATTTAATTTTATTTAATTTTATTTAATTTTATTTAATTTTATTTAATTTTATTTAATTTTATTTAATTTTATTTAATTTTATTTAATTTTATTTAATTTTATTTAATTTTATTTAATTTTATTTAATTTTATTTAATTTTATTTAATTTTATTTAATTTTATTTAATTTTATTTTATTTAATTTAATTTTTTTTTTTAATTTTATTTAATTTTATTTAACTTTCTTAATTTTATTTATTTTATATTTTTTTAATTTAATTTCATTTAATTTTACTAAATTATTTTTTTAAATTTAATTTAGTCTTTTTTGATATTATTTTTGAAGAGTATTTCAAAGCACATCATCGCTCTGTCAAATGTTTATATGATTTCATAAAATGTTCACTTGCTATTCAATATGTTCTGGTATGCAGAGAAAAGTCAGTGTAAGCTTTACATTGGACTTTTATAACAATTGTTGCTTAATTAAAACATTTCTCTGCTGAAAATTGTAACATACAAAAAAAAAAAAAAAAAAACATTCGAATTTTAAGCTTTGTTTGCAACTAAACGTTTTGCATTTTAGTTTTCTAATTAAAAATGAAGAATGGAGTGTGGCTGGGTGTTAAAATATGTAAATGTAACTTTATAAAGAGCAGCATAGAGTAAAAAAACAAAAAAAAAAAAAAAAAACAAAATAAACATAATGAGAAAATTATAAAATAAATAATTTAATATTAAAATTTTGATAAAATTTTTGGTTAAATGTAATAAATATTTGATATTTAATTGTTAAAATATTTTAGAACATTTTTTTAAAGATTTGCTTTTTAATTTATTTTTGTTTTGTTGTTTATCTTTTTAATTATTTTTCAGTAATTGATTTAGTTTCAGTTTAGCAAAAAAGATTCTAATCACTTTTTGTATTTTTACTAATTTGCCTTTAATTTCCGTTAGAGCATCGCTCAGTTCATCAGCAGCTGACAGCATTACAGTCCCCTCCAAACATGTTCGCCTTAGTCTACCTACGCTGCTTTGCTTCGTCCTTTAAATCCTGTGCAGTTCACTGTGTAAAAGTTTTGCCAAAGCAAGAATGTTACTAAATGGTTTATGCACACATGAAAAATTAACAAAAAAAAAATGAGAAAAAATAAATAAAAATATGTACGAAGAGTGTGAGAGAGTGAGGGAGGAGGAGGGGAAATGGTCTAGCGTAGAAATAAATGTAACATGTAATGATTGCAAAAGTTATAAAACGTAAATTAAGTTGAACGAATGAAGAGTTACAGTGCTGGCGAACTGTTTGGGCTGCTTGTGCTGCTTATACCATACAGTAAATACAAAACGCGTAGAAATGTAATGAAAATGCTTGAATTTTTCCTCATGTGAAGGCAGCTCAAACCACTGAGTCGTGAGTTCTGAGCCCTGACTTCTGAGCCGCTCAAACCACTATGTTCAAGTCAACGGTAGAGCGGCTTCGCTCATGTTATTTGCAATGTTGTGTTTGCAACTTTTATGCAGAAAGCAAAGCTGAAGGAGCAGCAGCAGCAGCAAGGACGAGGACGAGGACGAGTACGAGGACATGAACGAGGATGAAGCAACCAGCAACTGTTTGCAAAACTATGAAATTAACTGCTTATTAAGGCAGCAGAAGCAACAGCAATAGCAGTCGGCTGGCTGCCTGCAAGCGTGTGCGGGAGAGAAACAAGAGAGAGCGAAAGAAATAGAGAGATCGTGCGGGGTAAGAGTTACTTGGCAATGTTTACAGCTGCGAGTTGTGAGGTTTTGCGACTACTTGAAGTCGTCAAGTGAAAGTTTTGCCAAATGGCATGGAAAATGTTTCGAGAGATATGAGAACCGGCATCATTAATTATTTTGCTCATTAGTGTTGCGATGTGCTCTACTCTTGCTTGCTCTCTCTCTCGCTCTCTCTCTTTGAGTGTGTGTTTGTGTGTCTGTGTACTTGCTGGTTATGTTTTGTATGTATGTGGTACAAAGAATTTGCCAAGAGGCAACAACTGCTTGGTTTCAAAATGGCTTCTAAAATGTCATTATGCATTGGAATTGAAATTTTAAAATTTATATTCGACTTAAATATACCTGCACCTAGCATAATAAAAGTGCAAATGTAAATGTGTAAGAATTACAAATTTTGGCTAATAATAATTCGATTAGCATATGTAAATTTTTTGTACTTGTAATTTGCAGCTAATTAAATGTAGCAGCAATTTTAAATTAAGTATTCGTAAACTTTCAATTTTTAAACATTTTTATTAATTTTTTTTAAAGTATTTACAATTTTTTAATACTTTTAATAATTTTTAAAATATTTATAATTTTTTATTTAAGCCTTAATTTGAGATAATAAATTAAATATAATATTTTATATATAATAAATAAAAATTTTAAATGAAGTTTACGAAAAACTTTCATATCAATTTTAGACATGCTAAATAATTTTTAAAATATTTATAAATATTTTTTAAGCGTTAATTCGAGAAAATAAATTAAATATCAATATTTTATATATAATAAATATGTAAAATAAATTTAAATTAAGTATATGAAAACTTTCATATCAATTTTAGACATTTTAAATAATTTTTAAAATATTTATAAATTGTTTTTAAGCCTTAATTTAAGAAAATAAATTAAATAATATATTTTAAAAATTTTAAATTAAATATACGAAAATTTTCTTAACATTTTTAGACATTTTAAATAATTTTCAAAATATGAAAAAAATTTTTTTTATATATTTATAATTTTTTATTTAAATTAATAAATATATTAGATGCAATTTTTTTCTTTAATTTCTTATTTATTTTTAGAATAATCAATGTCTTGTCTTCATATTTTTTTTTTTTTATCTATATAGTAATATTTACATATACTATATATATAGTTAAATCAATTGAAGTGTAATATGAACATAATATGCACGCTTTTGTATTTGCTTTTGATAGATTTTTAGTATAAAGAGCTTTTGAAAATTTCATGAATGTGCTGTAGATGAAGCGGCGCGTGTCAAAAGCAGCAAATGCGGCAAAAACTGCAAAAGATTGAGCTGGAAATAAGGACATTACAACAACAACAACAATAATAACAGCAGCAAGAACAACAGCTAGAACAACATCAACAGGCAACAAAAAACGTTAAGAAAGAGCAAAAACTCGTCTAAGCATAAACTAACTGCAACTTAAACTGCAGCAACACACTATGCAACACAACTTCAGTTACAGCAAACAGCAATGGCAATAGCAAAGTTTCAACTACATCATCAGGCATTCAACTTCATCTCAGTCTTCAGTTTTTAGTCTTTCGTCTCTTCGTCGTCTTCATCAACAGCTGCGACTTCGTCACGTAACGTTAGGGGAGTGCAAAGAAATAGAGTGTGTGAGTAAGTGAGAGAGAGAGGGAGAGAGAGAGTGAAAGAGAAAAATGCCGTTCAAAGTCAAATCTATACAATGGCTTGAAATGGGTTGAAATGTGTGCTTAAACATTTTATTTATCACGCAAAATGCTCGCTATGCTTTCCATCTATCTTATCCATACTTTCATGTAAGTGTGTGTCCCTATATGTATTTTTCTTCTTTACATTTTTGTTGTTGTTGTTCTTGTTGTTATTGTCGAGCAGCTAAAAAGCATACAATCTTCTTCTTTTTTTATACTCTACTAAAAGAAAAGCCAGATAAAGCAAAAAGTTGTGCATGAGAAATATTTGTAAGCTAGCATCAAAAGTTAAATAAAGTTATATAACTCTGTAGATTATCCAATAATTTACAGAGTATAATTTCTATTGCTTATTGTTATAATTTCATTTAATTTCATTGAAATAATTCTTCTATATCATGATTATTTAATACTTAATACTGATTTATAGAGTATCTCTTTGTCATGTCAAGCATACACTCGCACGTCTTGTCTATGCACACTTGTTTTTTTTCACTCTGTTGGTCGCAAAATATGTATGCAGACAGTGCGCGCATTGAAAGTTTTCAATGATTTCGAGTCGCATTTATCGCAATTGTCTGCTTTTTCACACTTTGCCAGATATGCACAGAGCATTGTTTTTTTCTTCTTCTTCATCTTCATCTTCTTCTCTTGTTGTTTTTGTTGTTGTAGCGCCATTTGTTGTTTGACTTCGTGTAATGGGAACAGCTTGAAGTAAATCGGGGCAAAAAAAAAATATAACATGCTGCAAAGCTCTTGAAGAAAATTTCTAAAAAAAAAAGATAAATGTCAGAGCTTTTTAAAGTGTTTAAATTTTAAATAAATAATAATAATAATATTTAATAAATATTTTCAATTTCAAAATAAAATTCAAAAATATTTCAAAATAGTAAAAAATTCAAATAAAATAAAATGTATGAAAAATAAATTAAATTTATTGTAAAAATATTTTTATTCTAACTTCAATGCAAAATTACTGAAAATAATAAATTAATATATCATAAATAAAAACTAAATATTTTAAAATTTAAAATTAATTTCAAAAATATTTAAAAAGTGTGAAAAATAAAATAAAATAAATTTTATGCCAAATAAATAAAAATGATTGTAAATAGATTTCGATGGGAATCCTAATGAAAAGTTGCTAAAAATAATAAATTAAATAATAATGTTTAACAAAATATATAAAAATATTTTAAAATTCAATATAAAATTCAAAAATATTTAAAAATGGTTAAAAAAATAAAATAAAATATAATTACGCAAAATAAATTAAAATTATTGTAAATATATTTTAATTCCAATTTCAATGCAAATCTACAACTTTTAATAATAAATAAAATGAAATATATATATATATAATAAATATAAAAAATGTATACATACTATATTAATATAATATAAATATAAATATGACAATATATATAAATAATAAAATTTTATATAAATATATTTAAAGTTTAACTTAAAGTCTAAAATAAAATTCACTACATTTAAAGAGCATAAAATGAGAAGAAAATGTTTGCGGCAGTTCAAGTGCTGTTTGCAAGTACTTTGCGTGGGGGGTGGGGGGGAGGTAACTCTTGAACTGTGTGCCAGTTCTGAATACGCAAAAGAACTATAAACTTGCCTCATTTAATGTGGCAAAGAGCGACTAGCTTAACAGTTGCCTTGGGGTCATGTGGCAAGTTTCTGTTGAGAGATTTGAGTGCATTAAATCAGCTGCCAGGCAATTGATTTACACTTTCTCTCTCTCTCTCTCGCTCTCTTACTCTCCCTTGCTCTTAATTTCTGTCTCTCTCTTTGTCTCTCTCTCTCCCTCTCTCTCTGTCTCACTTTCAGTCTTTTCTTTTATGCATACTGCTTTTGTGCAATGTCTATGTCAATGTAAGTGGGGCATGCGATGCCGATGCCGACGTCGATGCCAACGTCGACGCTGACGTCGTTGTATGTATGCTATAGCATTAAATCGGCTGCAGGCCTTTCTCAACATTTGCAACATGTTGTGCGTGCCTTTTTAATTAACATAAAAATCTAATTTGCCGCACTTTTGACTTGTCTGTGTGTGTGTGTGTGTGTGTGTGTGTGCCAGTTGCTATGTATGTCACTATATATGCGTGAGTGTTTGTGTGTGTATGTGTGTGTGTGTATGCTTGCCAGAGTGTTATGAAAACAGCTTAACCTTATGGCCAACGATGTGTGCCATAATATGCTGACTATGTGTGTGTCTGTGTGTGTCTATGTGTTAGTGCGTGTGTCGCCTCTGGCATTGGCTTTAGCAAGGGCAACAGCTTCAAACACCTGGCCAGAACCGGATGGCCACATACGTTGTCGTTGCCATTGCTGTTGTTGTTGCTGTTGTTGTTGCCATTGCTGTTACTGTTGCTGTTGCTGTTGTCGTTACCTTGTCTCTTACAGCATTTTGTCCTCATCGTTCTCGTCCTCGTCACATTAGCGACATTTACACGTCGCAGCAATTTCAAACAGCAGACGACATCGTTTCCCTTGATTTCCCGCACCATTAGACCTCCCCCCCGCCCCCCTGCCATCACAAAAGTTGGCACCCTTGGCATACTGACGATGACACTACCCCCACCATACTCATAGCTAGCTGACTGGCAAGTCAGTCATAATCATTTTCATTGTCAACATTTTGCGACACATGACAAGCTCATACAACAAAAAAAAATATATATATATAATATATATATTATATATATATATATGGTATAAAAGTCAAGGCTTGGCTTGAAAGTCATTCTAGGCGAGACTCATTAGACGCAATTAGTAGACGTGTCGCTTGTCTGTTAACTGGGTAATATTATTCCCTACTTGCGGCTACTCATTTAAATTGCTTATTTACAGCGATGCAAATTTGATTGCCTTTAAATTAAATATGTTTAAATAACACAACCAAAGTAGCAACAACAACAACAAAAAACAGTAGCTGTGGCAGTGGTTGTAAGAGTAGTATGTAGTAGTAGTAGTAGTAGCTACAACAATGACCAAATGGCAAACATTGGCAATGAGCACTTGTCGTTGGGCAAACATTTGCCAAATGGCCAACACTCTGTGACGACAGAGTGTACATAAAACGTACAAAAGAACTTGACAAAAAACGTAAAAGACAAAAAAAAAAAAACAAAAAGAATAAACATTAAAATTTAACTAGCATACGGGACAACGAATATTATATACTCTAATTAAACGTAATGAGAGTTAAATATATATATAGAAATTTAGAAACTGTTTTTTTTTCTAAAATTATTTATGTTGAATTTTTTAAAAAAAATATTCTACAATTATTGATATTAAATTAATTAATTGAATATATAAATATAAATATTCTAAAATTTCATAATTTCATCATTTAAAAATTGAAAAGATTTTGAATATTTATTTATTAAATTTAATTTAATTATTAAATGTAATAAAATTATTAAATATAATGATTAAATTCTTTGAAAATTGCAACTGAAAATTATATTTATTTCTTATGTATAAGATATAT
This sequence comes from Zaprionus obscuricornis, assembly GCA_037044475.1. Classification (NCBI taxonomy): domain Eukaryota; kingdom Metazoa; phylum Arthropoda; class Insecta; order Diptera; family Drosophilidae; genus Zaprionus; species Zaprionus obscuricornis. The sequence goes on along the minus strand of JBAMBR010004960.1, from coordinate 70,876 downwards.
TTAACTTTTTTTTTTTTTAAATATTTTTAAATAATATAACTTTGATATAATAAATTTGTAAATAAGTATTAAAAATTATAATTGAATTAAAGTTTATAAAATTCAAAAAACTTGAAAACATTTTGAAGATTATTTAAATAAATTTTATTAAATTATTAAAAATAATTTAATTAAATATAAAAATTAAATCAAATTAAATTGAGAAATTCTCTAAAAATTTCAACTGAAAATTATATTTAATTTTTTCATATATTAATAATTTTTTTTTTAATATTTTTAAATAATTTAATTTTGAATGAATAAATTTTTAAATTAATATTAAAAAATATAAACAGATTAAATTTTTGAAAAATTAAAAAAATTAATTATAAATGAAATATATATAAAGAAAATAATTTTAGATTTGTCTAAGCTTTATAATATAGTCAGCAGACTCTATAGCAAGTCTTAGTGTCAGCTCAGCTGGACATAGAACTAGACTGGATGAGTTGCGAGCGCGTCGCATAGTCGCATGCTGTTCAAATTTCATGCAAATTTAGTCATTTGCCACAAAATTTACACACACACACACACATAGACAGACAGAGAAAGAGAGAGAGAGAGAAACATAGATACTCACAAAAACATACAACAAAACGCAAAGCATATACACTGAGAGAAAGTGAGTGTGTGTATGTGTGTGCTTGTAAGCGAGATGCAAATAAACAGAGTGTGAATGAAAGACAGAGAGAGAGAGAGTGAGAGAGAGAGAGAGAGAACAAGAGCATGAGAGTTGAATGTATTTGACAGCCACGCCTTCTCACTGGTTGCCTACTTCAACTTGCATTTGCATTTAAATCTCATTAGTTTTTAATGGTTTTAGGTTACAAATTTGTACATTTTTTTTTTTTTTTTTTAGTTTTCATTTTTCATTTCACATTTTTCACTTTTTGCTTTTTGCAATTTTTATTTATTTTTTTAATTTTTTTTTTTCGCTGTTTTGGTTTCTGTTTTGGGTCGCGTTGCAAGTGACAACTTTGCGCGATTTCCGTCGGAAATAGCATGGCCGCTGTGTCAGATATACACACACGTACACATACACATACAAACATACGCACAATTTGGGAACCGCAAAATGCGTTTTAAATGTGTCACGCCCCCTGTGCAACACAACTCAGCTGCCAGCAACTGGCCTTCTACTTCTCGTGCCGCATGCCTTTTGAACTGTTTAACAAGCTGGGCGCAAATGTTTTTCGTTTGCCATTTGCCATTTGGCATTTTGCTATTGCTGCTCTTCTTCTTGTTGTTGTTGTTTATTTAATGAAATGCATATTAAGCGAATGTTTAAAAAAATATGTTGCACACTTATTTGAATGTGGCATAACACAGCAGGCGTTTGCTTTTGCCTCTACTGCTCTATATACTCACTGCAAAGTCCTTGTGTTTGTGGGGTATACTATGAGAGACACTAGATGTAGGCAAAAGTAGTGTGAAGAGTTTATGTTAAATTTTATTTATTTTTTATTTTTTAAAATATTTAAAAAATTTTTTAAAAATATTAATTCTTAATAGATTTTATTTTTATAAATTTTGAAAAATTAAATTAATATTTTTAATTTAATTTTATAAATTTATTTATATTTAAATATTTTTTTAAAATTTATATATTTAAAAAAATTACTACAAACATTTTTTTAAAAATATTAATTTTTAATATATTTTATTTTTATTATTTTATAAATTTTTTTAAAATTAAATTTAAATAATTAAATATATATTTATATAAATATATATTATAAATTCTATTTATGCATTTATTTATATATATATTTTTTTTTTAATTTATTTATTTTAATAAAATTGCCGTCTAACTTTAAGTCGAGCATTTACTTCATGCACAGTTACATAGTTATATTGCAATTGCTGCAGTTGTTGCACTTGACATCTAATGACTTCATTGCAAATTTTGCCAACTGACTTATTATTGTTCTTGTTGCTGTTATTTTATTGTAGTTACATAATTGTTGTTTTTGCTGTTGCTGTTGTTGTTATAGTAAGTTTGTAATTATTGCTGTTGTTTTTGTTGATAACTGTTAACTGTTTATATAGAATTTATTATGTCAGTTAATGTTCAAATAGTCGACAGATATGGTTTATGTTTATGGTATAAAGTAAATTGAAGTTGACGGCTGAACTAATTAAATGTAGCTAAATTCACATAGACTTCAAATGAATTTTAATTTAAGATATTGCTTACTTAGTTGTATAACTAAAATTGAAACCTAGAATAAAATTAGTAAATAAAATGTAGAATTATTTTGAAGTGATTCTGGCAAAATATTTGAAAATATTTAAAAGTCAGTTGTTGATGCACAACATGAATATATTTATATATATTATTAATTTAATTTTTTTTTTAAATGTTGAAAATTTATATATAATTTTGAAAAACAATTTTTTTTTTTATAATTTTTTATTATTATTTAAAATTTAAAAATATTTATAAATATAAAAGTAAGTTCTTGATGCTTATCATGATTATATGTATATAATTAATGAGCTCTGTCACAGTGTAAAAATTGCAGAGAAATCTTTATTTTATTATTTTAACTGCATTTTTAAAATTAAAATTTTTTTAATGTTGAAAATTGATTTTTCACATAATATTTCTGATTACTTTTACATTTTTAAAACTATAGACAGATTATTTCTATTTATTAGTAAATGTTAAAAATTTAAATAAAATTTTGTAAAATTTTTTTTTTTTTTTAATTTCTTTTTATTATTTGGAATTTTGAAAATATTTAAAAATATAAAAGTACAAATATTATAAAATATATTTTATGAGCTCTGTCACGGTGTAAAATTTTCAAAGAAATCTTTGTTTTATGTATTTTGGCTGTATTTTTAATCTTAAATTTTTTTTGTAAATGTTGAAAATTTATATAAAATTTAAACAAATTTCTTAAATTTTTTATATTTTGTTTTTAAATGTTGAAAATTTATTTATCAATTTTTTAAATGTTGAAAATTGATAAAAGAAAAATTATAAAATTTTTTTTTATAATATTTCTGATTACTTTTACAATATTATAACTATAAATAAATTATTTCTGACTTGACAGTGCTCTCAGCATAAATACTAGAATAATATTTAAAAAAAATATTATTAAAGTCTGTTGTCAGACTTAACTCAACTTCTCTTTATTCAACTATAGTTGAGTATATAACTGTAAATTTCAATTATTATATTTTATTGTTGATTCTTAAACGAATATAATGAAATAGTTTATGGGATTCATTTGCATGATGCAGATGTATGCAATGCATCTCTCATACTCACACTTTTTTTTTTTAATTGTCATTGTGTCCGACTATTGCCTCTTTCTCTTATCTCACTCTCTCTCTCGCTCTGTCTCTCTCTTTAGTCTTTTGTCTGTCTCTGTGGGTGTATTATTATTATGTCCGGCATATAGCGTATATTAATGTTACCGAGTATGTCCGTTTAAATTTTCAATTCGCATGCAATGACTTAATTGTTCATAATTTTGTTATCTGATTAACACAAATTCCGCTTAACGATAATGACTTTATGCAGTTTATGGGTAGCGCGTGCCGAACACTTGGCCGCCGCAAAACAAAAAGGATGCATGCAACAAACGGGGACAAACAAGGGACAAACACAACGATTGTACGTTGAGACCAACTTGCAGCTTATATTCATTATCAACTGCATGTCACATTATATATATCTATATATATATTATATATATATATGTATGTATGTATTGTCAGACGAAGGTCTCTCCAGAGGCCATTGCATTTTATCGCTGGCGCTACGCTGATTAAATATCAACGTAATTTATTATTCAAATTAAGTTTATCGTTGAACAAAAGGCGCACGGCTATTGCATTCGCTTCTCACTATGTTTACCCTTTATTGAAAATGGGCGTAATTGGGGCGGGGCATGTCGATTGGGGTCGGGTCGGAACACACAATAAATTGGATACCATAGATCTATGTATGTGTTTGTATCTTTGTATATACATATATCTGCGTGACATATTACTAATACTAAAACATGCACAAATTAGCCACACACACACACACACACACAAACACACACACACACACACAAACACACACACACACATATATACAGTGGTAAACGCACGTAACTCACGCTTTGCGTGTTATCAAAAATGCATTTGGCATTATAAATGCAACCTGTTTTCATAGCCAAGGGCTATCACGAAATGCTACGAATTAAGCTGTAATATAATATGTATATTAATATATAGCTATAACTATATATTATATATATATATATACGTTTATACTTTAAATCAATCAAAACATTTCATGTTACAAAGGAATTTAAGCTGCATTTTAGCTACAAGTTGAATAATTGAAAACCTAAAATAACTTTGGCCAAATCATTGCTATGCATAGATGCATCAATTTTATGAAATCTAGTTAAAATTGTATATAGAATGAGCTGAAACTAAGGCATGCTAGACTGTTAGATACCCGGCACTTTAATGTAATTAATTTCATTAAGAGATTGCAGTTTATTTTGCTGCAAATAAATGCAAGCATTATATGGAAAATGTTAAAAATTGAGCTTATTAGACTTTAAGATACCCGGCACATTAATATAATTGGTTTGCTTAACGTTGCTTGCGCTAAATATAACATAAAGTCACTGGACATGAAATACTTAGCATAGGATGTGCTCGACTATAATATACCTGGTACATAGAGAAACTTGTATACCGGGTATTTAATAGTCAAGTGTACTTTGCTGCATATACATATATATAATATAAATATAACTCTATAAATAGTATAAAAGGCAAGTGTAAAAATTATAGCTGCTACACACAGAATTTTGCATACCGGGTATTTAATAGTCGAGTAAACTGTGATGCTCATACATACATATATAATATATATAACTCTCTATGAATAGAATAAAAGGCAAGTTTAAAAATTATATCTGCTATATACAGAAATTTGCATACCGGGTATTTAATAGTCAAGTGAACTTTGAATATTTTTAAAACTTTTTAAAATGAAAGTGTAAAAATTGCACAAAAATTTCGTAAATTTAAAAGCTTCTCTTAAAGTTTCTTTTTTTGGTTTTTTTTTTTGATTTTTTTTTTATTTTTTTTGTAACTCAATTATAGAGAAAAAAATGCTTTATTCCGCATCCTGTTACATTTTTTATGTTATGTGCTGAAAGGTGCAGAAGTGGCACATGTTGCACTATGAGTATGAGAGTAAAGCATTTTACCAGCTGCGTCATTCAGCTGACAACTTGTTTCTGTTCAATATATTCAATTATAAATTCATATGCTCAACGTCCGTTCATGTAGCAGCTCAACACTTACCTATGTCAAGGTAGACGCCTACATAGTGTTACCCCTTGGCACAAGGCATGGCAGGGCTACCTTTATATATTTCAAAGTGTTGCCATTTTTGTTTTTTTTTTTTTGTTCGTGGCAAGAGATTTGTGGCACGGTCGAAACGTGTTCAATAATTTTGTATATAATTTTTGTCAGGCACGAATTGATAAACAGAGAAAGTAAAAAAAAAAAAAACATATACAAATACTGCGTTGACTGTGCCCCACGTTGCATGCCATAAAGAAAAAAAAAAAAGAAGTAACGCCCATTGTTTTTTTTTTTTTGGTTTTCTTTCTTACTCGCTCTTTTCATTTATATTTTTTTTCGTGTTCTTTTGTTGTTGTTGCTTTTTTGTGTGTCATGTGGCCTACAAATCGAGTCATCAATGTGCTTGTCGCTCCCAGGCCATAAGTTTTGTTCAGGTCGAAATTTTTGGCATTCTTTTTTTTTTTTTTTGTCCATTTTTAATGTTGCTGCTGCTGCTATTGTTGTTGTTGTTGTTGTTGTTGCTATGTTTTCTGGCCGCTCTCACGGCTTGGGGCACATTAAACTCATTGTGTTTATGGCATAAATTTGCATGTTTTCCACGTAAATTTTTCAATTTGAATAGGCGACCGCGCGTATTCGTCGACATGCCCGCGTCCCCCATTCTATCCACATGCCACTTGCCACATGCCCCAAGACAAGCGGGTCTATGCTTCTTTTGTCAGCAGCAAAAGCTCAATATATTTTTTTTTTTTGTAGAATTTTAGTATTTTTTTTTTCTGTTTTGAAAATAAAGTTTTTTTTAGATAAGTTTTTGAGACTATGCTGCGAAAATTTTTCCTTTTAAAGTTTGCATAAATGTAATATTTTTTTTTTTTTTTTTTTGCTCAACTCTAGAGATAACAGAGTTTTTAATGGAAACATTTTCATTTTCAACATAGTTTTGTTTTAGGATAACTTGAATATTTGCAGTTATTTAATTTAAGAATTATGTATAAATTTTATATGATTAATATTTAGTTGCTTAAAGTGCTTAAAGCTTACTTCTTAATATTTCATGCATTAAGCTTCTGTCACTTAGCCTAAAAAAAAAACTCATTTTATTTATAGAGTATTTTGAGTGCTTATCCTAGATATTGCTTATCGTCGTTCATGTCTATTCGTTTTTATTTATATTTATCGCCTGGGACCCAAAAGAAACAAAGAATGAGTGTGCGTGAGAGAGGGAGAGAAAGATAAAGAGAGAGAGAGAGAGAGAGAGAGAGAAATTTGCAGTTCTTTTTATTTGGTTAACAATCTGCCCCGAACTAAGCTTCAGTTTTATTGCTATATAACCTTGCATGCTGCTTCACTCAATAACTGTATAAGTATTAGTATATTTGTATGTCTGTTTGTATGTGTGTATATATAAGTGTCAAAGGCATGTGTTTAGCATGCCTCATTTGAGCACAAATACACCTGCAGCCATCAATTATGCAAAAAGCAAGTCTATACCGTCCCCGCTTAGCTAGACTCTATACGAAAATTTCTGACTAGTTTTTGGAGGAGAGGGTCAGAGTCAGAGTGAAGAGAAGACGACGTTGAAAACGGGGTGTGGCAATTGATGGTGGTAAAACAGCAGGCTAAACAGCATGGCAACCCGTCAACGCCAACATCATTGGCTGAACTGCCACGCCTTGCTCCGAAAGGCAATGCTAGGCAAAACCGGATGGCTAAATTAATTTATTGGCCTTCTCGCATACACCAAATAACTGCAGTTTGCATAATCATGCCAACACACACACACACATACACACACACATAGAGTTTCGGACAGCTTATAAAATATTTATACAAACTGCAAGTTGTCTGGCAACACTTGCCGAGCCGACTAGATGCACAAACGCCTGGCAAAGTCTGCATCCTACAAACACACTCTCTCTCTCTCTCTCTTGCTCACTCTCTATGGTTTTGCAGCTGTCAGAATATCTAGATGTGGGAAGTCAATTTGTTTACCTGTCATGCATTTTGCACCATAATAAGCAAACACACACACACACACACAGACGCATAGCGCAGTAAGAGGCGGTCAAGGCAGACATAGGATACAATAAGTGAGCAGCAAAATGTAATATTTGTACGCGTTCTTGGTATGTGGCATGGCGTGTTATGTAAATTTAATAATATGTGTATATATATAATATTGATCGACTTTATACACTGCATATAGACAATTGCCATTCAGACGATTAATACATTTTATTTCAATATCAACAAATTTCATTTGTTAACTAAGCAACTTCATATGCGCTACACTATAATGTTCTTTAATTTTATGGGCGTTACTTTCAAAACGAAATTTTAATATTATCGTGTTTAAGCACGAATCACTATGCCACGCCCACTATTATACGTTACCTAATTACTGGTTAAGCCTATAAAGAATTTTGTAAAAAAAAAAAAAAAACTTATTGAACTTTTGATGCGTCGACAACGCCCAAAACCCATTAATTATGCGCAAGAAGCAAGGCTATAAAAGTAACATGAATTCGACTTGTTATACGAATTCTAGTTAAAAGCAATCCGTAAACATTAAGATGTTGCCACGTTTTCTAAGCAGTTCGTATCCCATGGAAAAACATTATTTTCTAATACCAAAATTTGCCTTAAGTCTCATTGGTTTTTATCCGGAACAGCAGCGTACTTGGCTTTTGCGCGCTTGGAGTTTCTTTAATTTTTTTATACTTACCTATGGCTGTGTTGCGGAAGCACATTATGGCATACATCAGATACCTATAGATATTGCATTAGCCTTGGATGCACTCTGCCCTGTAGCATCGAGCATATTGTCATTGCTCAAGATGATTGCCATTTGGTGGTATCGCGATGAATTCAAATCGTTAATACAACGCATCCGAAAGTTAACGGAAGCGCAACGTTCAGAGCGTAAGTTGAACTATAAGCGACGCTTCTATACACTTGCCACTAGGCTGACGACACTGTTGCTTTGTTGTGGCTTCTGTACCAGCACTTCGTACTCTGTGCGGCATCTGTTGGATAATATACTGCGGCGTGCACATGGCAAGGATTGGATCTATGAGACGCCATTTAAGATGATGTAAGTGAAAGATGAAGGATTTTTTATGATATTTCAATTGTATGATATGTTGGGATGTGGTAGGATATGATATGTTAATACATCTAGATATAGTAGTAAATTGTAGAAGATGGTAGGATGTGGTAGGATTTGATAGGATATCGTAGGAATATGGTAGGATTTGATAGAATATTGTCGGATGTGGTAGGATATGATATGTTAGGATATATAGATATGCTAGGATATGGAAGAATAGGGTAGGATGTCATAGGATAACGTAGAATATGGTAAGATTTGATAGAATATTGTAGGATATGGTAGGATGTGGTAGGATTTAGGTAGGATATTGTCCGATATGGTAGGATATGATATGTTAGGATATATAGATATGCTAGGATATGGAAGAATAGGGTAGGATGTCATAGGATATCGTAGAATATGGTAAGATGTGATAGAATATTGTAGGATATGGTAGGATGTGGTAGGATTTAGGTAGGATATTGTCGGATATGGTAGGATATGATATCTTAGGATATATAGATATGCTAGGATATGGAAGAATAGTGTAGGATGTGATAGAATATAGTAGAATATGGTAGAATATAGTAGGATATGATAGGATATTGTAGGATATGGTAGGATGTGGGAGGATTTCGGTAGGATATTGTCGGATATGTTAGGATATGATATGTTAGGATATATAGATATGCTAGGATATGGTAGAATAGTATAGGATATGGTAGAATATTGTTGGATGTGGGAGGATATGGTAGAATATGGTAGGATATGGTAGGATGTGGTAGCATATAGTTGGATATAGTAGGATCTGGTAGGCTATGGTAGAATATTGTTGGATGTGGGAGGATATGGTAAGATAAGGTAGAATATGGAAGGGTATAGTATCATAATAACGTTATATGATCTTTTACTATAATATGTCTACAACTCACTTAATTTCTTTTCAGTTTTCCTGATCCCTTACTACGTCTGCCTTTATATCCCTTGATCTATATACTAGTTCATTGGCATGGTTATATTACCGTTGTCTGCTTCGTTGGTGCTGATGGTTTCTTTTTGGGTTTCTGTTTCTATATAACTGTACTTTTATTTTCACTACGCGATGATGTTTGTGATTTATTAGAATGGAAGCACAACAATATATTCCCCACTGTGCAACAAGAGGCACGCATAGTACGACAAATGGAAAAACTCATCGATAGGCATAATGAGATAGCTGAGTTAACGCAACGTTTGTCTGGCATCATGGTTGAAATTACGCTTGGACATTTTGTCACATCCAGTTTGATTATAGGCACCAGCGTAGTGGATATGCTCTTGGTGTGTTTGTGGGATTCCTATATAGCTCTGATTGTGCTTTCTAATCGCTTTTCTCTGTTAGTTTTCTGGCGTTGGCATTGTTGTCTATGTCGTCTACACCTGTGCGGTGGGCACCGAAATCTTTCTATATTGCCTTGGTGGCACTTTCATTATGGAAGCGGTATGTACTGTAGCTTAACATAATTTATCTCTCTATTTCACATAGTCTTTCTCTCTTTGGCAGAGCATGCAGTTGTCTGTTAATGCCTTTGGCAGCCATTGGCATGCACATAGCGTGCGAGTGCAGAAAATGGTGCTGCTGATGATTGCCAGAGCTCAACGCGTGTTAATTATAAAGATTCCTTTCTTTTCTCCATCACTAGAGACACTTACTTCGGTAAGTTTTGTCAACTTGCAATGTGTTTGCATCTCTTTCTAATATATAACTATATCTCTCTGTGTCTTTTGCATAGATTCTACGCTTTACGGGCTCACTTATTGCGCTGGCTAAGTCAGTAATATAAATATAAATATAAGTCAATAATATTAAAGAAAATAATAGATAAAAATGATAAATTTAAAAAATAAAAAAGAATATGAAAGATTTTTAAATTTTTATAATTTATAAAAATTTATATATAAGTGAAGCTTAAGAAAATAATAAATAAAATTATAAAATTGAAATAAAATTATTTTAAAATTTATAAAATATAAATTAAAAAATAAATTAATGTAAATAATATTATAGAAAATAATAGATAAAAATTATAAATAAAAAAAAAATTATAAAAGATTTCTTATAATTTATAAATTAAGTTAAAGAAAATACTAAATAAAATAAATAAATACTAAATAAATTATGAAATGAAAAAAAAAAAATAAATAAAAAAATTATTAAAAATAAATTTAAAAAAATTAAATGCATATGTCAATAATATTAAATAAATAAATAAAAATTATACAAATTAAAAAAATATAAATGAATATATATATTAAACAATTTATAACATATAATTAAAAATTATTTTATAAGCGTATGCATATAAATATTAAATAAAATATGAATAAATCTGTATAAATTTTATATAGTAATCACATAAATTGATGTCAGATAAATTTCTAATAATTTTTGAAGTCATTAAAATTGTTGTTCTTTCCTTAAGCAACAACTTTAAAGGCTTAAAAAATTAATAAGAAATTAAAAAAAATATAATAATTATTAAGAAATTAAAATTTATAAAGTGAAAAAAATTTAAAAAAAAAAACAAATGAATGAAAAATAAAATAAATAATTTTGAAATATTTATACTTTGTATAAAATATGCTTTTCATATACATATATAAAAATATATTTTACATTCTTTACATTAAATATATTTAATATATTATATTATACCTTCTAGAGTAATCTAAGCTATATTATATATGTTCATATATATTATATTTAATATTACATAAATTTCTATTTAATTTTCAAGCCATTTAAGTTATTGCTCTCTACTCTTCTCTTCTTCTCTTACTCTCTTCTCACACACACACACACACTCAGTTCTAGTTTATTAAATTTCAACCATTTTAATTGCTTGTCACTTGCAGCATTCACTTGTCAGTTCTCTCTCTCTGTCTCTCTCTTTGTTTTCTTCTCTTCTCTTTATTTTTGCATACAGTTTCCTTTTTTTTGTAGCTTCGCCCAGCTTCTCATTCGACTGCATTAACAATTCATATTCATATGTATTTCATATTTCTTTATAAATATTTTCTTGTTAATTTCAGTTGCATCGTTAATTGCACTTGTGCCGCGTATTCTGCGCTTATTTTTCTCTCTCTCTTTTTCTTCTCTTTCTTCTCTTTCGCTACTTGACTATACGACCTTCTTTTCTGCAGCTTCATCTTCTCCTTCTTGTGCTTGATTTAAAGGCCGTTGTTTAATAGCTCTGGCAAATTGGTTTCTTTTACTCGGCACTCATCATGTTCTGACAGAAGTGCACCTCTGCCACGCCCACGTAACGCATCGAACTGTGCATTTGTCTGTGTGTGTGTGTGTGTGTGTGTGTGTGTGTATTTATACATTTTCAGCAGCTTCTTTCGCCAGCTGCAGTTCATTTCCATATAAACACGCAGTAGGAGAAGATACTCTCTCTCTCTCTCTCTCTCACACACACACACACACATAGACAGATACACAGACATATACGTTAATGACAGCCTGTGGGGCACATTGTTTGTTTCTGTACCTCTTCATATCCGTTTATTGCTGCTGTTATTGTTGTTGTTGTTTTTGTTGTTGCACTCTCTCAAAAGCGTAGCTGCTCTTGAGTCTCTCATTTTCATTCTTCTTCTTCTTGTTCTTGTTGTTCATCGCATTTGCCTTTGCCTTTGCTTTTGCCTTTTTGCCATTGTTCATGCACAAATTCTTTTGCTTAATGTTATAGTCCTTGAAAATCCTTTAGTCTTCTACAAGCGTGCGCGCCTATCTGCCACGCAATCTCTGCACTGCTCTATCTCTCTTGCTCTTTCGCTCTCTCTCTCTCTCTCAACTGTTTTCGTCTATCTTTCTTCAGTGTCTGTGTCTGTGTCTGTGTCTCAGTCTTTGTTTCGTTTGGCATTTTGTTTGTTTATTTTCGCTGGCGCCTCCTTTTGTCAAAAGTGCTTTTGCTTGTAATGTGTTCGACGTTGTGGACCGCAAAAGCGACTTCACTCACCTCCAATACATACTACACCTACACACCCATACACCTCCTATAGCCTGTTCACTTCCATTGCCTCTTGCTACTCTTGCTGTACATTGCTCGCTGTACAATGTTTACCCTACACTTTGCAGCCCTTTAGTTTTGTAGGGTCCTTTTGCTGAGGTTCTGTTTCAGTTCATTTTTTCTTTCTTTCATTCTTTAGTTCTTTCGTCTTTTTGTTATTATTATTTTGCTTTTGCTATTGAGTTTTTTTTGTTTTTTTATTTTTTTTATTTTTCGTTTCATTCAGTTTCTCTACTCACAAAACTCTTGTTTGTCGTTTTTAGCATTCGTTTTCACATTTTTATGTGCATTTATTTTACCATTTTCTATGTGTATGTATGTATGTGTGTGTGTGTGAAACTCACATACGCAATTTTTGCACTCAAGTTTACCTACTTTTTATGGTAAACATTCCAAGGTTGCTTGTTTATTCTAGCAAAAATGTATTTAGGTGCGCTTAACTACATGTATGTGTTAAGGGCTGCCTATACGAGCACGTGTGTGCGTATGTATATGTGTATGTGTGAGTGTGAGTGTATATGTAATGGTTTGGGGTGAGTAAACATTGTAAAAGTGGTTAGAGCTTAGCTCCATCTATACCATTGACATTTACAGCAGAGCCGCAATAACAAGCGCAACAACAGTTTCCCATAAATAAGTTAAATAAATACTTAAAAAAAAAAAAACAGAAAAAGAAAACTGAAAAAAAAAGTCTCGAGTTCAATTTGCAGCCCGGGAAAATAATATATATGTTGCCATATTTTCTTCTTCGTTTTTTATTTTCTCACACTGAATATAAAATTAAGTAACAAAAAAAAAAAAAAAATATATATTCCACAAATTTGCTGGCAAATGAATTAAACTTACAACTTTTGAAGGAGGGTCGGGCTGTTACATATGTCAAACGAGGCGCATAAAACGTGGCAAGCACTCAAATACTTTTACACATACTAACACACATAAGCTCACACACACACACACACACACACACAGACATTCATGTTTGTGTACTCAGTGGCGCATAATTAAAGGCTGAGCAGAATTAAATTAAGCTGAGAAGAAATGAAAAATTTGTAAATGAAACTCAATATGTTCAGGCAGGAAGATAAGAAAAAAAAAAAATCAAAAAAAAAATAAATAAATAATAAATAAATTTTTATTTAAATAAAAAAATAAAAAATAAAAATAAATAATAAAAATAAGAAAAATTTAATTTAAAAAAAAAAATAAAAATTAAAAAAAATCCAGAAACCAAAAATTAATTAATAAATAATAAGTTAATAATACTAATTTCAACATAATTCATTTAAACTTTCGTCAAAAAAATGTTATAATAATAAAAAAATAAATTATTAAAAAATAAAAAATAATATTTAATATTAAGAATTTTTTTAATTTTTTATTATTTTTTTTTTTAATATTTATTTTATTTTTATTTTAATTATGAAAAACAGTAAAACAAAAATAATTGAATAAATTATTTAATTAATAAAGAAATTTTATTTTATATTTATTTTTATTTTATATTAAATATAAATTATTAAATATTTTATATTAAATAATTATAAGAATTTTATTTAATTTTATTTTTTTTTTTAAAAATCTAAAAACATTAAAAAAAATAAATTAACAAATTTTTGAATCAATAATCAATATTATATATTTTATATTAAATAATTATAAAAATTTTCTTTTACTTTTTAATATTTCAAATTAAATATAATTTTTTATTTTTATTTAATTTTAATTTTTTTATTATTAATTTATTTTTTATTGTATATATTTTTCCACAAGTAAACTTAGAAAAATTTGTAGATAATTAAAATATATATTTTTATAGCCATTTGCTTTAATCATTGTGCCGACCGAAATTAGTCGATAATAAATCATTTAGCAACTTTTATGATAACAATAAAAAATATGGCAAATTCAATTTTTTTTCACGTTCCCTTAACTTGATGCACATAAAGTTCAAATATGCCATACCAAAAGAAGCATAACAAGCTTTCGTGACGTGAAAGTGCCGTTAACGCGGGTTCCAAATAATTTTAAATGTCATTTTTACCTACACGACTAATTAAATTTCGCATTTTATGAGTTGCCAAAGTAGCAGCAGCAGTAGCAGCATGAGAAGCAATGTGCTAAAGAGAATGAGGGGCGGGGACAGGTGATGAAGGCACAAGTGAAATGTAAATAAAAACAGGAAACGACGCCGAATTAACAAAAACAAACACGAGCAGCTGTAAAACTGCGGGCGAGTGACGAGTTCAGCTGCATTGAACGACGACGCAAGATGAACACGAAACCAAAAAAAAAAAAGAAAAAAAAAACACGAGACAAAACCGAGATGGAACGAGACGCTACTGAAAACGCTACGCGAGTCAACGAGTCACGCGCCGTTGGCAGCGCTGCAGCGTAGACGTTCGCTTGGTCGTCGTCACATGAGTGAAATTTTAAGCAGGCGCCGCCAAAGTCTTTGGCCAATTTTTAGAAAAACCAAAGACACGTGCATATGGGCCCGTCGCACTGTTTTTTTTTTTTTTTTTGGGGAGAGGTTTGGAGGTAAGCGGGACGAGCCATTAAAATTCCGTTGGGGCATTGCAAAATAAATCCACTTGCAAGTGGTGCAAAAAAAAAAACGACAAAAAATCAACAACAAAAAACTCAAAATACAACAAAAATAAAAACTCGTCATCGTCAGCATTTTGGCGTCAAATGCCAATCGCATGTGATTCCTAGTTAAGACTCTTCCCCTTTCCACTACTCGACGCCCTGTACCCATTCTTGCCCTGCCCCCTTAGACATCTGCGTCTGTTGCCCGCTTTTTGGCCTTGTGATATTTGAAATGGCAAACGAATGTATTTTTTTTTTTTTTTTTTTACTTTGTTTTTGCTTTTTTTTCCCCTACTCTTTCTCATCACACTTTCTCTGATGTGTTTGGCCTAAAAGTATGCATTGAAATTCAACACGCAGCGTGGGAGAATGTTGCGATGTTCTATAGGATTGTCAGCTTGAGGGGATCTATTTGTATGTGTGTGTGTGTGTATGTCTGTGCCTGTGTGCATATGTGTCTCTGTGAGAGTATGCGTGTGCTTGTGCTTCTATCTGTGACAGTGTGTGTGTGAGTATGTAGGACTGTTGGCGTTAAGAGCCGCTTAAAATTAGCGTAAGATCTTTGCTTGTTCAAAGCGACAAGTGAAGAGATGAATAACAAAATGTGAAAATAATTGTTAAGTTCAAGAAAACAAACTCAATGTATATATATATATATATGTGTGCTTGCGCGCGTGTGTGTGTTCAGTGAATGAATTTGAGAACAAGCGTGAACGTGTGAACGACTAAAAAATACTCTGATAATGCATTTTTTAATATTTTTAAAATTTATATGAATGAAATTTTATTTCACGTCTAAAAATATTTTCTTAAATTATTGATAAAAATAAAAATAAATAAATATTATTAAATGATTTAAATTATTTATTTATAAGTTTTAATAAATATAAATAAATATAAATAAATATAAATAAATATTAATAAATATAAATAAATATAAATAAATATAAATAAATATAAATAAATATAAATAAATATAAATAAATATAAATAAATATAAATAAATATAAATAAATATAAATAAATATAAATAAATATAAATAAATATAAATAAATATAAATAAATATAAATAAATATAAATAAATATAAATAAATATAAATAAATATAAATAAATATAAATAAATATAAATAAATATAAATAAATATAAATAAATAAATATAAATATATATGAAAATATCAAAATAAATAAATATAAGAAAACAAACATATATAAAAATATTAAAAAAAAATATAATCATCAATTCAAATAAAAATCAAATTATGAAAACTTCTTTAACTCAAGAAAAAAACAAAACAAAAATTAGCAAAACAAATGTCAGTTATTTGTAGCGAATCTTGAACGTTGTTTGCGGACTCAATAGATAATGCCTAGAGTCGCACAGAAGTAGAAACTGTGCTTAAGTGTTGTGCTCAAGTTTTTTTTATTACGTATACGCCGAGTCGGTCTGACAGACTATGCGCAATTAGAGACAACAACAACAACAACAACAGTAACAACAATTGCTTTCACTATACCATCGACTCACTCTTTTTCTCTGTTAGCTTTGTGTTGTTGTTGCTGTGTGTGTTGCCCGCTGGCACATAATCTGCATACAAATGCGTTGATTTGCCTAATCGACGCCTATTTGTACGGTCCAAAAAAGCGACTGTGAAACTTTTGCGCCATGTTTAGATGCGAAATTATCAAAACGAGAACAGGGCGTGATATGGCGTTGGGCTGGGCGGTCGGTCGGCATGGTGGTGCTGCTGCTGCTGGTGCAGAGAAACGGAAAATAAGCCGGCATTTAATTTTTGGAAGCGAGCGTGCAACACGCATTAAAATTAAAAGCTAACAAACGAACGAATGAGGCAAGAAGCAGACAAAGCAGACGAAGTAGACGATGGAAACGAATGAAACGAAAATGAAATGAAACAGGACGAAGGCGTCAGAAGGCGACATGAAGCGTACGTGCTATAAAGATCGTTAGAAGCAGTCAACACAAAGCATTGAGAGAAAAGTTTAGACTGAGGGAGAATGGAGACGTTTGTAAGCAGGAAGCAAGCTTCAACAATGTTTTTGCATTTGCATGAAAACGTTTTGCATGGCATTTCACTGCTTCTTCATCATCATCATCATCAGTTTCTTCTTGCCTTTGCTTGCCATTTTTCTTAGCCAAACAAAAGACATGCTAAACTTATATATAATTGACAGGCAGTGCACGACTTACTAATGCTCTATAATTTATTTTGAACAGTTTCTTTTTTTTCTTTTTTTTTATTCAAACAAAAATACAATTGCCTTGATTTCCAATTCAAATCCAAGTTAAAGCTAACAAATAAACTTTCATAATGAATATATTAAAAAAAATTCTAAAGAATTTCAGCAATATAAACATGCAGCAAATTGATGTAACATCAACTACAGCAACAGCAACAGCAACAGCTACAGCTACAGCTACAGCTCCAACTACAAACAAAACGAAATCATTAAAAATTGCATATTTCTTTTGGTTAATTGGTGGCATCTTTGGCTTACATCATTTATATTTAAAACGTGATCGTCATGCTTTCTATTGCTGTGCAACATTGGGCGGTTATTTTGGATTTGGTTGCCTTATGGATATCTATTATATGCCAGACTATGTTCGTCAATATAATGAGAATGACAAATTTATTGCACAATTGAAGCCAGATGAACGTCCATGTTGGTCATCATGGCGTTTACATAGTGAAACTTTATTTGGCTATTTGCTTGGCAGTCTTTACTCTCTTGCCATTCCATATAAACTAATGTATGCATTACATTGGACTATACCTATTGCTGTATCGCTTGGTGTCTGGACTGTTGGTAATATTGGACAACATTGTGGCATTTGGTGGCATAGTGGACTTTCTGCCTTCTTTCTTTATGTCATAATGCATAGCTACAATATTGATACGAATTATATTTTATTGATTACATCTGTTGTCACAAGTCTTGTTTTTGCCACATGCTCGATGCAATGGCGTCGCGAGTTATCAAAACAAATTGGATTTCCAAGGCGTCTCTTAATGGTCATCGGTTCAATAATAGTTTATCTTGGCTTATGGATATTTTATTTCAATTATAATTCACATATTGATGATATTACGGATCGTTGCATACCGTTACCTATACTCATTGACGATCTACGCTCATCGATCTGGTGGCAAGAGCTAAAAATGTCTATCTGGCATATTTATAATTATGGCTTATCTTATGGTTGGATGAAAATCTTTGAATATGATAAAGGTTTTGGTATTTTCAAAGATTTGCTATTAACTTGAGCAACAAATTTTTATGTTTTGATAATTTTCTCAAATTTTTATTGTTGTTTTTTTCATGAAAAAAAAAATAATAAAAAAAATAATATTTTTTTTTTGAAGTTTCTCTAATACATTTTCCACTCTCTCTCTTTCGCTCTTTCTCTTTCTATAAGCTCGCACATATGTCATCTAATGATATAGTGTTCGGGCATTGCCATTGTCTCTTTATGGCACGTGCAAAGACTTCAACAATGCCAATCCTTCCATTACTCATACGCCCCCTTCTCCACCCCCTTTACGCCCACAATCTTAATCCCTATATTTATTTGCTGAAACATTCCTTCAAAATACATATTCCGCAAATTGTAAGAAAAAAAAAAGCGCGCTGTGAATCCTTTAACACGTTTTCAATAGAAATTTCTTTTTATATTATTTTATTTTCTTTTATTTATTTTATTTTTTTTTTTTTCGTTTTTTTTGAAGCATTGTCATTTCGATTTGCGATGCTGAAAAGCCGCGACGCCGTTTCTGATAAACGACGCTTGGGGAACAATTTTCATTTGCTGCCCCTAACATTTGCGCATATCCGTTTCCGCTCGCTCGTTCAGTTGCTCACTTCCGTTGTGAATTTGTGCCGTTGTCATTCAACGCTTCAACCTTCTATCTCTTTGTCTTGCTTCAAACCGATGTGCATACAGATGTTTGTCCTTTGTCCTGTATTGCTCTGCACTCTGTTCTCCTTTTGTCGTCTGTTGCCTGATGTCTGACTTCTGCCGCATGGCGACAATTTGTTGCTGCTGCTGTTGTTGTCCTCCGCTGTGAAAATTATAGTAGCTGAGACACAAGGCGGTAATTACTATTTTATGCGTTTTGCGAGGGCTGTTTAATTACTTTCTTGAATCAACTGAGAAAAATTAATTACAATTTTTTTTTATTTTATTTTATTTTATTTTCTTTCTTTTTTATTTGCCTGAAATTAAATTTATGTTATTTGTTATTTATGTTTATTTATTTTTAATTAATGAATTTTTGATTCATTAATTCATTTATTAATTTATTCATTAATTCATTAATTAATTTATTCATTAATTCATTTATTCATTTATTAATTTATTCATTTATTCATTTATTCATTTATGCATTTATTCATTTATTCATTTATTAATTTATTAATTTATTAATTTATTTATTTATTCATTTATTCATTTATTCATTTATTCATTTATTCATTTATTCATTTATTCATTTATTCATTTATTCATTTATTCATTTATTCATTTATTCATTTATTCATTTATTCATTTATTCATTTATTACATTTATTCATTTATTCATTTATTCATTTATTCATTTATTCATTTATTACATTTATTCATTTATTCATTTAATCATTTATTCATTTATTCATTTATTCATTTATTCATTTATTCATTTATTCATTTATTCATTTATTCATTTATTCATTTATTCATTTATTCATTTATTCATTTATTCATTTATTCATTTATTCATTTATTCATTTATTCATTTATTCATTTATTCATTTATTCATTTATTCATTTATTCATTTATTCATTTATTCATTTATTCATTTATTCATTTATTCATTTATTCATTTATTCATTTATTCATTTATTCATTTATTCATTTATTCATTTATTCATTTATTCATTTATTCATTTATTCATTTATTCATTTATTCATTTATTCATTTATTCATTTATTCATTTATTCATTTATTCATTTATTCATTTATTCATTTATTCATTTATTCATTTATTCATTTATTCATTTATTCATTTATTCATTTATTCATTTATTCATTTATTCATTTATTCATTTATTCATTTATTCATTTATTCATTTATTCATTTATTCATTTATTCATTTATTTATTTATTCATTTATTCATTTATTTATTTATTCATTTTATATTTATTTATTTACAATTATTAACAAATTCAAATTATTCTTAATTAAATATATTTATAAATTATAAAATATAAATTTTTAGATATTTTATTTTTATTTTAATTTTATTAAATTTATAAATAAATATTTTAAAAAAATGTTTGACTCAAAAATTCGTTGGAATTTAATGAATTTTATTGTTGAAATTTTCCGCTTATGGTTCCTTTTCTTCTTCTTGTTGCTTTATTCATGCATTTCACAACAGGATTTCGCACATAAATTCACTTTCTCTTTCAGTTGTCAACCTCATTTCTATCTCTATCCTCTGGCTCCTCTCTTTCTCTTTCTCTCTGTCTTTGCCACACAGCATTTTCTAATGCACATTAATCGAATCGGAGCTGGCAAACGTGGCAGCGAATTATGCGTGCCACATGAAGCTGCAACAGGAGACAGCAGTGTGACCAGCTCTTTCTCTATCTCTCTCACGTAATTTATTAGCTTTCCACGCCACCAGGTCGCTAAATATGGAAAATCAACGGTGCAATTAAAAGCTGCACATGGCATAATTTAGCTTTAGCTTTTTTTTTTTTTTTTTATTTTGCCCATTTTTGGCGCACATAAATTGGCAGCTTCAAAAAGGAGACAGAGCGAGAGTGAGAGAGAGAGAGAGAGAGAGAGAAGCCACAGCTGTAGCCGCAACCAAAGCCGTAGCTAAAGCTAAAAGCTGGTCAAATGAACCTGAAATGGTTGAGGCGATAATTTTGCAATTTGTGGATGGAAAAATGAAGATGAAGCAGAATGTTTTACATAAATTGCAACGCTGCATGCAGCCAAGCAACAGGATAACAGCAATTGCCCTCGAGTCGTGCCAGTTTGGGCCTTGGGTCGATCCTTTTTGCTGTTTGCATCGTTTTTGTGGCTTTGCTGCCGACAACAAACAAATCTGTTTTGGCCATGTCCTTCTGACACTTGGTTGAGACTGAGGCAGTGGCTGCAGTCGACAACGATGCCGTTTTCCGAAGTCTCAGCGTCAGTTGCTCTTGTTGTTGTTGTTTGCTCTGTCTTTAACCGGTTTTTAGTTGGTTTTTTTTCTCGTTTTTTTTCGTTTTTTTTTTTTTAGCCATCGCCATTACGTTAAATATTTTATGAACCATTAAAAGTTTTTGCAAATTTTATGGCCGCTTTGCATATAAACATACCCGAGACCATAAAACGAAGAGCGCGTCAAACTGCCATCGGAGCTGAGCTGACTTCCATTCAATACTCCTTTTTTTTTTGCCATACTCCTCTCTCTCTCTAACACACACTCGTTTCGCTTTGTTGCCTCGCTCTCAAGTTTAGGCTGCAGGCTATGTATGTATGTATAGAATATGCTTAGAGAGAGGTTCGAGACTGTCACGACTTGTGCAAATGACTGAGCCATCAGAGTGCCAAAGGAGCTCATAAAACATGCTTGAAATATATGTATGCACATATAGAACTCATACACACACACATGTATATATACATATGTGTATTTAGAATTTTATATATATAATATTTACAGTAGCATGCATATATGTATATACAATTTTTGACAACAAAGCGAAATGTCGAAAGTTTTTTGGGCAAATGAAAGTTTTTGAAAAGAATCAAAACGGAAGCTGTCGATGGCATTGTAACGATGTCAAAGGCAATAAACGTTCACAATGACAATAACAGCAAACAGCAACAACAGCTACAATGGCGCGTCAACAATAACAACAACAACAACACAAAGAATTTTATGCAAAATCAAGTCATGAAATTGGGTCAAAATAGCGTAAATGCGCGTTCAATATGAGCATAAAAATTAAAACTGAATACGATTTTAATTTATAGTCATGTGCTTCATCTGTTTCCTGTGAAAATTATAAAGGCAAACAAACAAAAAAAAATAGAAAATATAAAAAGAAGAAGAAAAAAAATCAAACAAAAATTTAATTTGTATTTTAAACAATTAAAAGAATATTTAAAATATTTTGAAAAACAATTTTTTTATAACCTAAAGATGAAAAATTACTTTAGAATAATTAAAAATAATTTACAAAAAAAAAAATAAATAAAAAAAATAAATAAAAAAGAAATAAAATAAATAAAAATAAAGCCTTAAAAAATGTTAAATTAAAAAAAAAATTTTAATTTTAAAAAATTATAAGGAAATTGCAGATAATTGAAAATATATTTTTTAATATCTTAAGGACATAATTTTAATTTAAAGATATTTTAATAAAACATTGCTTAACAATTAAAGAAAAAATGTAAAATAATTATAAAAATAAAAAACTAAATAAATTAAATAATGGCTAAAATAATTTTAATCAATTATTTTGAAATTTATTTATTATTATTTTTTTTAAATTTATTAAACCATTGATACTTGACTGTAGAATGTTTCTTAAAATTTGTCAAGCAATAAAAAATTATGAGAAAATGTTGCATAAAAATTAAAAAAAAAATATGTTAAATGTTTTAAAGACATTAATTGATATAAAACATTTTTTAACAATTAAAAAACGTTTAAAATAAATAACAAAAATTAAAATAACAATAACAAACAATAATTGTTTTAAGACATTTTTTTTAACAATTAATAAAAAAAATTGAAAAAAAGTGCAAATAATTAAAAGAATATTAAAATATTTTTTTTTTAAATTTATTTAATATTATTTAAAGAATTTATTGAGCAATTTATATTTGACTGTAGAATGCTTACAAACTTTATCAAGCAATAATAATTATTTTTGAACACACAAAAAGAAAATAAAATTAAATGAAGAGAAAATAAGAGAAGATACCTTATATGAAGTGCTGAATAGTTATTCAATATCAAATATGTTTTTGTTTATTTAGCTTATTCATGTTATTTCATTGGAATTCATATATTTTTAATGCAAATCCTTGGTTCATTGGCTTGTTGCCTATGAACGAAACGATCAACTGCTGCCTCCTTACCGTAAGCCTCAAACTTGCGGCTATGTAAACACTTGAAATTTGCACAAAACATTTTACAGATTTGTGGGCATAACAACAACAACAACAACAATAACAACAATAACATAACTACAACAACAACAGCAACAACAATAACAAGAATAATAAAAGCATAAAGACCATGAATGAAGTATGCCTCGAGCTAAAAGTTTTGTAGTCGCCTTTGGCAACTTAAAAGTTGCTTTTGCTCTTGGTTGCCCAAACAAAACGTAAAAGACGCCCAGTGGCAAAAACATAGTATAGGACAGATGAGCTTGTGGAAACGTAGGAGATGTGAATAACATGCGACTGGCTTTGAGGTGACAGTTGCAGGTGTAAAACTAACTATATGACAGACAAACTGACGACAAAACTGACTGAGATATACGAGTAGTTTATGTAGTATATGTTCCATAACTAGTATGCAGATGCAATGCCAGTGAGTGTTACAAGGCCGCCAGCTGAGAGCTACAACTAAACAACTAAATATACAAAGAGACAAGTACATACACACACATTTATATACTTAGACATCAGACAGGTGGCAGTAAACTTCAAAGCACAGTAAGAGAAACTTTTAATTAACAAAATTAATGTTATGGCAACGTTGTCATGCCTCTTCTGCCGTTTCTGTCGTTTCTGCAGTGGAACACACGCACACTTGGATGCAATCAGGCAGCTGTAGTGTATGGCTCAAATATATACCACGCCCCCACGTTTGCTTGTTGCGCCCGCCTATAATACGAATGTTTATGCATGAACATCGACGATGAAGCGCAACGCGAATAATTTTTACTTTTCCTACTTTACTTTTTTTTTTTCGGTATGCTGTGCCGCTCATTAAAAACGCCGTAGCAACAGCAACAGCAACGGCAACAGCAACAACAACAAATAAACAACAGCAGCTGCTGCTGCTGCTGAAATAGCAACAACAAGAACAAGAACAGTAACTGTAGCCCTGCAGCACCATTAGCGCCGTCATACGCTGCGTATACTTAATTTCTATGCAATTTTTTTTTTAGCTATATGCAGCAGTTTGTGGCAAGCAGCGTGGGAGGCATAAGCGTATAAAGCCATTGCTAGAAACGTGCGTGAGTTGTCGTTGTCAACATCAACTATTGCTCATTTATTTTGTTGCCAACAAGAAGAAAATAAAATAAATGTTGCCTACTTTTCAGCGCCAATTTAATGAGAAACAACTGAAAAAACATTTTTATTTATTTTTTTTTTTTCTTTTGCCAAATAAATTGATGACGTTTTTGTGGTTTGTTTTTTTTTTACCTTGAAATATAATTAAATTTAAGTTGAACGGAAGTAAAAATTTAGGCAAAAAAAAAACAGACCACAAGAAATACTTGATATTAAATTTATATGATGAAGTGCTTTTAAATAATAATTACTGAAAATTGTTGCATAAAATTGCCATTTTGGCTGATAGATATTGAAGTTTTTTGTTAATTTACGCTGTAAATTTTCATTTTTGGCCGCAAGACAATGAAAATGCAACTTAAATGAAAATGATAATTTCATTAAGGCAACAATTTCAACATTGGCTCACGTTCGACTCACTTGAGCTATAGCCGACGGTTATAAGTGTGCATGTGCATGTATGTATGTGTATGTGTGTATGTCTCTGTATCTTTTGTCTGCCAATTGAAATGTTGCGTGAATTTTACCAGCTTTATTTGACTGAGCTTTCACTATAATATTGTAGCAACGCCCACGCCCATTTAATACGCATCAGCATCATCATCAGCAACAGCAACAGCAACAGCAACAGCATCGTCATTGTAAATGTAAATGTAAAACTCAATGCATTAATTATGCAATAAGTACTTGAGCGCACATACATATATACATATATAGTAGTCGAGGAGGAAAGCAGCAAACTAAAGAGAAATACTACGTTGAGCTATTCAAGTATCTCAGCATTTATGTTTATCTGTTTGTTTGTTGGCATTGCAGACACTTATACGATGAGTATGTTATGTATATTAAATACTTTTAAATGTAAAATACTGCAAAATACTGGCAAAATAATGATTGCCCATAATGATTATAAATTGCAGCTCAAGTGTATAACATTTCAATTAAATTTGCCACTTGCCAGTCACGAGTCATAAGTTGAAAACTTTAAAATGACACAAAAAATCTTCAAGCTTCGCCATAAAGTACTACTTTACCTTACAGCAAAGTAAAGCCTGATTTTCTGACTTCACAAAAAACCATCATGAACGATAATTCAACGTTTGCTCTTTATAATTATTATTATTATTATTATTATTATTATTATTATTACATACCCTTCAACTATTTGCATATGCTGCATGAATCGTTTCACGCAAGATTATAAATTTGTAAAGATCTTTGCAATTATAATTTTTAGTGCTAGCCAAGTTATGCCAAAACATAATGCAACTATTTTAATACACTAAGAAAAAGTTCTAGATATTTTTTTAAATTTATAAAAAAATAAATTTTAAAGCATAACATTTAATGTTTGCTTGCAGTTGACATGACAAGTTTTTTTTTTTTTTTTTTTATAAGTTAAGCTCTCTTTCTCTCTCTTGGCTTTCTAGCTGTCTACCTACTGGGTATCTTTTGTTGCACCAACATCTTCATGGTCAGCAATTTTGTACTGGTTGTTTATTGTTTTTAAAGCCGTAGAGCAGCGATTGCTCTGTCTGCTACAGCTGGAGTCTTTTACTTTGTGGCACTTTACCGCTGTTGCCTGCTGCTGTTGCTGTTGCTTGTGCCGCTGCTTTTGGTTTTGCTCTTTGTTATTGTTGTTGCTGCTACGGTTGCTGTTGCTGTTGCTGTTGCTACTACTTTGTTTGCCCCTCTGGCTGGCCACAGCAGCTGTCGCATTAACCGGCGGCCATTTTGTTGCCCATCGTTCGCCATTGTCTGTGGCAATGGCGTCCGTCTGCTTGTTATTAAAATACATAAATAATAAGCGGCATGTCAGCAGCGGCTTTTGTTGCTGCTGTAGTTACTGCTTTGCTTACTGCTTCAGCAGTTGATGTTTTTCTTGTTGTTGTTGTTGTTCTTGCTGTTGTTGTTGTTACTCTTACTGCTGCTGCTGCTACTACTGTTGTTGTTGTATATTGTTATAGCCCTGGCAAAGGCACTTAAGCGGCCGCATACGCATCCACATCCGCATTCGTATCCGCATACTCATCCGCAATTCACATTCGCATCCACATCCGCATCCGCATTTCACAG
Organism: Zaprionus obscuricornis; assembly: GCA_037044475.1. NCBI lineage: Eukaryota > Metazoa > Arthropoda > Insecta > Diptera > Drosophilidae > Zaprionus > Zaprionus obscuricornis. The sequence continues at coordinate 44,371 of JBAMBR010004960.1, read as the reverse complement.
CAACCAACCAACGTTATGTCCACAAAGTGACAGAACAGCCGGCGTTACGTCGCGTCGCGTCGCTTGTTGGTTTGATACTTTCAGGCGGCTGTTGGTCAGCATATTGCGAGCGTCATTTTTAAAAGCTGCCAAATTAGCTACAGATGTGATATAAATACTGCATATATTTTATATAATACGAAATGCGAGTTCAGCTACATATAAACATATTTATATATAGTATATATGAACGTAAGTATTTTACATTTACTGCCTGATTGATCGCCTTAAGGTAGTTGGCTTATTGGCTATAAAAAAAAAAAAATACTGTGAAATTATTTCATTTAAATTTCAAGTGTTTCAGTTTCTTTTTTGCAGTCTTATTAAAATCAATTTTTCAGGCCTCTCTTTACGAATTTGTTGTAGTTTTTTTTTTTTAGCATTGAGTATAGAGTATCTGACAGTCGTTAAGGTTCTACTTTAGCATTTATTTTTAGTTTTGTTTTTTTGTTTTTTTTTATCTGTCAAGTACACATAATGACTTCTCAATTGCAAACAATGGTTTATACAGATCGCCTTCAGCTACAGCTACAACTACAGCTAGCTATACGCAATTCTCAGCTCACAATACTAGCCTCATTTCCATGGTCAATGTTTTTCTGACCGCCAGCAATATATAAAATATATTTATTTAAATTTTTTATATTTATATATTTTCGCTCGATTTTTAATTAACAGCTTTTGCAAAAATGGTTACTATAGCATTTTAGTGAATAATGTAACCAGCAAGCGAGAAATTGAAAGAGAGCTGTGATTTTATATTCAAAAAATAAATAAAAAAAAAAATAGATAAGAAATTTGTTAAAAAAAAAAATATTAAAAAATAAATATAAAATATAAAAATATATATAAAAAACAAAAAACAGACTTTTTCTAAATTTTTATAATTATAATAAATTTTTTCTTCAAATTTTTTCATAATTATAAAATTATTCAAATTAATTTTATTTATAGATTTTTAAAATTACTAAGAAAAGTTTCTACAATTTTTTTTTTCATAATTATAAAATTATTAAAATTATTTTATTTTTATAATTATAACAAATTTTTTCTTCAATTTTTTTCATATTTATAAAATTATTCCAAATAATTTTATTTCTAAATTTTTAAAATTACTAAAGAAAGTTTCTAAAAATTTTTTTTTTCATAATTATAAAATTATTAAAATTAATTTAATTTACAATTATTACTCAAGTGTATTAAATATTCGTCTTACACTTAAAAACACTAGTAAAATCTTTCTTGTTTTATAACAGTAATGGGCGATTTTTAATTTTTGCCACAGCGTTTGCTGTTTTTTCATTTATTTTGCAACTGTTTTTTTTTTTCCTTTTTCGCATATCGCATATATATATTTTTTTTCTGCTCTTTGTTTTTTGTACGCTACGGTTTGTCCCTGAAGAGAGAGAGAGAAAGAGAGTGCGTGTGGCCAGCGGTGTTGGCAGCGTGTGGCGCAATTTTATAACTAGCATATTAAGCCAGCGATTTCAATGTGTAATGCAGCAGAATATTCTCTCTGTAGCAGATGGCACTATAATAAAACTAAGAAAGAATTTTTAGTGAATGCAGTACGTGAAATATGCTCTGCAAAATTAAATATTAAATAAAATTATTCTTTAAGACACTAAAATATTAAATATAATTCAAGATTAAAAAAAAAAATATATTATTATTCAATGTTAAAATATATTTAATTTATTAAATTACTAAAATTTTATTTAATATGCAATATTAAGTAGTAAAAAAATATTTTTAAATATATAAATTAAATAAAAAAATTATAATAAATAAATAATAAATAATAAATATAAAAATAATTATTAATTATTAATTAAATTAATTTAATTGTAAAAAATATTTATAGTATAAAAGAAATATATTTTTAATTTTTTTTTAAAGAAAAATAAAAATTAATTGATATTTATTTAAAGTAATTTTCAAACTACTTCAAAATGAAATTAAAGCAATTAAAAATGTTCTACATTATTTTGCATTCAAGCTGAATTTATGCAATTTATTTTCAACATTTATTTTTTGTTTTTTGTTAAACTTTTCATTCATGTAAATATAAGTTGAAAATGTATAAAACTCATAAACTTAATGAAAACTCACGTGGAAAAGCTTAAGCTATATATATGTATATATATTATATAAGTTTAAAGTATATGTATATATATATATATTGTGAAGTACAGGGTATTAAAATTTATACATATAAATCGTTGAAGTGTAATGCAAGTTTTTTATGGCTGTTGCTGTGGCTTGCGTTTAATTTTATTGTTGATGTTGCTGATGTTGCTGTTGTTGCTGTTTGAATGGACAGCAAAAATCAATTGCGAAGCTTTTTATTTTCACAGCATTTTAAATGTGAAATGTTTTAAATGAAAGCCGCGACCATTTTGCATATTTTGATGGCCTCATTTTTTTTTTTTTTTTTGGTATTTGTAGAAGGTCGCTCTGAATTGATGAGCAGAAGGAGGGAAGGAAGGAAGGAGGAAGCATGAAGTACAGGGTGCTAGTAGACTGACTGCTGGTGACTGCTGACTGGGTCGTTCTCGGCACATAATCGACATGTACATCAAATTTATGTGGCAGCAGCCAGCAGGCAGCAGGCAGCAAAGCAGCAAAGCAGCAAAGCAGCAGGCAGCAGTTGTAAGCGGCAGACATGATCATAAAATGGCTTACCAACTAGGAAACTAGTAGTGTTGTAACTGTGAGTGGGCCTCCAAAAAGCGTTGTCCGTTTGTCCCGGGGTCATAACATTTAAAGTCAAATTACGGCAAATGGTCGCAAAGTGTGTGATTTAAATGCACTTGGGCGACACTTTAAGACGCTCAATTGCTCGCTTTATTGTGCGGCCATAAAAAAGGCAATGCTCCAAGTGTTTTTCAGCATTTCTGCAGCAAATATAGAGCAAGTGCGACAGAAACAGAGAGAGTGAGAGAGAGAGAGTGTGTGTGTGTATATAGAGTGTAGTGTGATGTGACATGGGACCCGAAAAGCCGAGCAATTGTCGCCTGAGTCACGTTTGTCACATAAACTCGACGCTCGACTGACGGCGGTCAACGGAACAAGTGAAAAACTATTATTATTTGGCTGCAGCACCCACGCTCTCTCTCTATCTCTCTCTCTCTCTCTCCCATCTCCTCGCTGACGCAACTCAAAGTCTACTGCTTAACCACCCAATCACCAAAGGCCATACTCACACTCACATTCACTCAACCACTCAGCACATCCTTATGCTGAAGTGAGTGTTTTGGCCCCGAGTTCGTAAATCCATCAGCTTTATGTTTTTTTTCTTGAAATTTTATGGGCTACTGTTCAAGTTTTTTTTTTTTCTCGTTTTCATTTTTAGAAACTGTAGAAAGATGAGTAGACGTGAAGAGAGACAGCGGTTTCTTTCTTCTGACAACGCTGCAGTTTTCTCTTTTGGGGATGAAACTTGAATCAGCTAAGGCAACGCGTTGCCTTCTCAGCAGAAAAATTAATTTGATATTTGCAATGACGGAATGACATATAATATAATGAAAAAAATTGTGCATTTTGTATTTAATAGACTAGGCGCATCTTCAGTTAAATTCAATATAAAATATGTTAAATTTTTATATCAATAGAATAAATATTTTTATTGTTCTGCATTTTCTATCAAATTTTTATGAATGTACTTAAAAATTTTCTTCAAATTCTTATAAAAATAAAAATAAAATGTTTCCACAATGAAAGAAATTATTGTTATTAAATTATTTTATTACAAATATTTATGTATGAATTTTAAATGAAAAATTTAATTTTGTTTAATAAATATAAATATATAAATATATATTTAAAATTAAATAATAATTTAAGTAAATAAATATAGAAAATTTTTACATTTTATATTTATGAATGTGCTAGAAAATTCTCTTTAAATTCTTATAAAAATAAAGATAAAACTTTTACACAATGAAAGTTTATTACAAATATTATTTTATTACAAATATTTATGTATGAATTTTAAATGCAAAAAAATAAATATATAAATATATATTGAAAATTAAATAATAATTTAATTAAATAAATTTAGGCAATTTTAAAATTTTGTATTTATGAAAGTGCTAGAAAATTCTCTTTAAATTCTTATAAAAATAAAAATAAAATGTTTACACAATGAAAGAAATTATTGTTATTAAAATATTTTATTACAAATATTTATGTATGAATTTTAAATGTAAAATTTTTTATAATGAAAAAAAAAAATTAAATATATAAATGTATATTTAAAATTAAATAACAATTTAAATAAATAAATTTTATTATAAAATTTTATATTTATAAATATTTTAAAATAAAATTTATTACGCATACGCATAATTTATATAAATTTAAATATATACAAAAATAAATTTAAAAATAAATGAATGTATATAAAATATAAAAAAAATATTTAAAATGAAATTTAACATGATATTATATAAAAATGCATTATAAAAATATTCTAAAATTTGTAATTTAAAATAAAAAAAATATTAAAAAAAATGTAAAAAAATAACAATTTAAATAAATAAATTTAGGCAATTATAAAATTTTATATTTATAAATATTTTAAAATAAAATTAATTATGCAAATGTAAATTTAAATATATAAAAAAAAATAAATTAAAAATTAAATGAAATAAATTAAATAAAATATAAATAAAATATTTCAAATGAAATTTAGCATGATATTATATATAATATATTTATATATATATTTATTTTTATTAATTTTAAATATGCATTATATAAATATTATAAAAATATTCTACAATTTGTTATTTAAAATAAAATAAAAATAAAATAAAAATATTAAAAAAAAAATGTAAAAAAAAGAAATTTAATTATTTTTTATGTATGTTTTCAATACATCTTTTGCATTCTTGTTCGCTGAACTCTTTTTTATGTTTTCCTAGCTTGGTTTCTCAATTTCAGTTTCAATTTGGTTTCACAAAACTTGTACAATTTTGTCTTGCTGTTCGGTTGCGTTAAACCGCAGCTGACTGTCAACTGAATTTTAAATGATTCACATCTCAGTTATTATGAACGCTGAGCGCTTGCTCGAGTATATATATATATTTTTTTTATTGACTATGATGGGAATGGTGAATATGGAGACGAGAGACGATAGAAGGATGTGGAAAGATATGGAAAGGAGTATTGTGGTAGGTAACTGAACGAGAGTGAAATTTGCTTACACTTGTCGGGTAATTGCTGCCAAGTGGCAAAGTGCTTGACGGCGCTAGGAAACTTTAAGAGACTGGGTTGGATCTCTTGTCTCTTGTCTCTCGGTTTACGGTTTTCGTCTCATCTCATTTCATGACGTCTCGTCTCGTGTCTTTTCTCTTCTCTCTTATCCCTTGTCAGGCCAAGTCATGCAATCTACGAGGCAAGGCATCACTGGAGACGCAACCGCATTCATTTGCCAAATTAATGACATTTCATTTGGGCGCTTCATTCATGCAAGGATGTCGTCATCGTCATCATCATCGTTCTGCCCCCATCCGCATTTCTCATCCCATTGGCAATCCCTTGGTGTCCCTTACATCTTTCTTGTCGTTGTCTTTGGCGCTGCCGTTGCTATTGCTATTGCTGTTGCCGTTGTCGTCGTGTTGTCTGCGTGCGCCCGCCAAATTTACGTGTCTGGTGGCCGCTTGAGGCAAAACTGAAATTTGCATGCAACTGAAGCTAAACGGGACCTAACGTTGGGCGTTAGCTACCACGCCCACTACTCTAGTCCTAGGCTTGTCCCAACTGCCAACTGGCGCCAAGCCATGACACTCGTCCTATACAGCTTCAGCGATTTGAGCTTGTCTCTTATGCTTTGCTTTACATTTCTACCATGAGCTGCTGCTGTATGTGGATGTGAATGTGAATGTGAATGTGGATGTGCAACTGTGAGGCTGAGAGAAGGATTTCAAGGGAGAGTTTCCAGACGAACGACTTGGCTGCCAGTTGTTTGTCAACGGCGACGATTATTCAAAAGTGCAACATGCAAATTTATTTGCTGCATAAAATGTTATGAGCTCGCATGAAAATGTCTGACAACAATTGTAAATGGCAGTCCAACTTCTTGCCAAACTCAACGACTATTCGACTCTATTTACAGTGTATACAATACATACACATACACTTATAAAAATATACTATGTATAAGTACTTACTATTATTGTAGAGCAACAAAGAAATTTTTAGTTCATTGAAGTGCATAAATGGCAACTGGCAACTGGCAACTGGTTAAAGTCCAAAAAGTCTGACTATTAGCAGTAAATGTAACAGTAAAGAGAACCATAAGAAGAAATAACACTAACAATTACTGTTAGCTGTTCAGGACTTGTTTACATTGTTTGCTAAAAGTTAACAGCATGTGCGAACTAACATTTGCTCGATATACGAGATAAATAAAATAAATAAAAATAAATAAAATTAAATAAATTAAATAAATTAAATAAATTAAATAAATTAAATAAATTAAATAAATTAAATAAATTAAATAAATTAAATAAATTAAATAAATTAAATAAATTAAATAAATTAAATAAATTAAATAAATTAAATAAATTAAATAAATTAAATAAATTAAATAAATTAAATAAATTAAATAAATTAAATAAATTAAATAAATTAAATAAATTAAATAAATTAAATAAATTAAATAAATTAAATAAATTAAATAAATTAAATAAATTAAATAAATTAAATAAATTAAATAAATTAAATAAATTAAATAAATTAAATAAATTAAATAAATTAAATAAATTAAATAAATTAAATAAATTAAATAAATTAAATAAATTAAATAAATTAAATAAATTAAATAAATTAAATAAATTAAATAAATTAAATAAATTAAATAAATTAAATAAATTAAATAAATTAAATAAATTAAATAAATTAAATAAATTAAATAAATTAAATAAATTAAATAAAATTAAATAAATTAAATAAATTAAATAAATTAAATAAATTAAATAAATTAAATAAATTAAATAAATTAAATAAATTAAATAAATTAAATAAATTAAATAAATTAAATAAATTAAATAAATTAAATAAATTAAATAAATTAAATAAATTAAATAAATTAAATAAATTAAATAAATTAAATAAATTAAATAAATTAAATAAATTAAATAAATTAAATAAATTAAATAAATTAAATAAATTAAATAAATTAAATAAATTAAATAAATTAAATAAATTAAATAAATTAAATAAATTAAATAAATTAAATAAATTAAATAAATTAAATAAATTAAATAAATTAAATAAATTAAATAAATTAAATAAATTAAATAAATTAATTAAATTAAATAAATTAAATAAATTAAATAAATTAAATTAATTAATTAATTAATTAATTAAATTAATTAAATAAACTAATTAAATTAATTAAATTATTTAAATTAAATAAATTAATTAAATTAATAAAATAAATTATTTAAATTAATTAAATAAATTATATAAATGAAATAAATTAAATTAATTACATAAATTAAATATATTAAATATATTTAACTTCCGACATTGATAAAAATATTCACTTAATGTTTTCACTTGGCTGCTGCTCGAAACTGTTGTTGCTGCTGTTGTTGTTGTTTGTATTGTGTGTTGCGCGTGTTTCATTGATTTGCGCCTTTTGATTATGTTTCATTTCAGAGATCAAAGCATATAATTAATTAAGTAATTGCTTTCACTATTTCATGCTGTTCATATTATATAATTAAGTTACATTTTCTCAATCATTAAACATTGAACAATGGCACAAAAATTGTTCAACAGCAAGAAAAACAAGAACAATTTGCCTATTATTAATTAACATATGTTTTAAATAAAATTATAATTAATTTTATATTAAAATAAAAAAAATATATATATATAATATATAATAATAAGAATTAATTAAGTTGCTTTTTTTTATTTTTTTGCAATATTCTTTTAATACTTGGGAATATTTGTACGCCCACAACTTTAACAGATTATAGTGATGTTTTGTATGATAATTAATATGAAATTTTGCTGATCCTTTATGGATCAGGCAAAGCCTTTTTACTGACTTAATTGGATGTTGTACAGTAAACCACTTTTTAATTATTGCATATTTCACTTTCATTTTGGAAAAATATACAAAAAAAAATAAAGAAAGATATCGAGCGGTGAGCAGTGAGACAAGCGACAAGTGGGGAGAAAATAATAAAAAAAAAAAATAACGTAACCAGAAAAGCCGCCAGTGATTTGCACTTTTCCAGCTCATTAAAAGCGAATAATTTGTTAAATATTTACGGTGTTGTTAAATCTGGCGCCATCTACCGTTGGCCATTCGCGGCTTCATTTACCTAATAAAATTACTGTCAATTAACGCCTGGCTAAAAAAACAAAAAAGGCAAAGGTAAAGGCAACAACAGCACTAAAGCTGCTCTGCGCTACTCTGCGCTGTTCTCTTCATCCAACACGTGCAACATTTATTTGGATTATTATTTATTTTACGGCTCAGTTGAGAGAAGACCCGGAAGAATTCGAATGGACTCAACGGACACCACTTCCACTAACTGTAAACTGCCCTTTTTTTTTTTTTTTTGATGGTGCCTGGCTGCAACCTGGTCGAAAAACCGTTGCCAATAAATTATGTAAACGGCTTAAGCCTCGAGGCAAGTTTCAAATGTTGCCGCATAAATCAGAGGCGTGACTTCATTTCTTGAATTATGCGAGTGCATTAACAAGCGCAATTAGATTCCTTACAACAAATACCACAGAAAAAAAAAAAAAAAAAAAATTAAAAAAATAGTAGAAGAATTTGCTTAATTCTATTAAACGTGATGCCAACATTTTGCATGCGTTGCTTTGTGTTGCCATCAATCAGTAGCTTGTTTTGTAGTTGTACTTGAAGTGCTGCAAGTGCTGCAATATTTCTGTCATATTGTTTAATTACCTGATTCCTGGGGCAATGCATCAACCTCATAATACTTTGCGTGCCTCTTCACAACACAATTTGTTCATGAGTAAGTGACAGAGAATGAGAGAGAAAGCAAGTGTTGAGTGTGTGGACATCGCGTGCTGGCCACCACTGGCGACTGGCGACTGGCAACTGGCGACTGACGACCAACAAGCAACGACTTGACGGCTTTTGGACGCTTGAAGCCATAAATGAAATCTGCTGCCACTTTGTCGCCCCATTGTTTAATAATGAAATTAAATCGTTTTTATTCCTCTCTGCCGATGCCGTTCCCTGAGCACATTGGGCCGAGTGCAAAAGTGACCAACGCCTTTTGCCCAGTTGTCAACGCGCTTGTTTGACTTTTGACAAATGTTCAGGCCCAAGGCTGACGCCACCTTCTGTCAAAGTGTTTTTTCTTTTTTTCTTTTTTTTCTACTTTTTGCTTTACTTCTGTTTTTGGCTTTGATTTACTGCGTCGACAATGCAATGTGCCATAATTTTTGTATTATTTGACGTTGACGTTGACTTACTATTTACTTACTGTATAAAAAATATTTTTACTAATTTTTATTTGTAGTTCGTTAAGCTGCTGGCTAACATGACGTATGCTTATTATTATTTTCTATGATTTTTGTAGTAAAATTTATAAATAATTTTGAGTGTGTTGCAGCTTAGATTTGTTGAACTGTTAAATTTTAATTTATTTTCAATTTTGTATTTTAGTTAAATTTTATTATTATTATTATTATTATAAATATTAATATTATTTTTGTGTCTTGTTGATTATTTGGCGAGCTTGTTGATTTGTCAAGCTAATTGCATAGTTGCATTTTATGTGTAACGCAATTTACGTTTGTTATTTGTGTTTAATTTAATGTGCAAATTGCTGGACATCAAATGGCAGCAGCAGCAGCAACAGCAGAGAAGTAGCCGCAGGCTAGCAAAAAGGTCCGCAGGCTGCTGAAGTACAATTTGATTGTTGTTGTTATTGTTTTTTTTTGTTGTTTTCGTGTCAAGTGCTTAAAGTGCTTCAAATGTTTATTGTTGCTGTTTTTCGTGTTCTTGTTGTTGTTGTTGCTGTGGTAACATAAAATAACAATTACGCAATTAATTGCAGCATTTCAATAATATTTAATGAAGCGCAAACAAAATGAAATGACAACAGGATATATAAGCAACGAAGACAGAGAGAAAGAGAGAGAGAGAGAGAGAGAGAGAAAGGGAGAAATAATTACAAAAAAAAAATAATAGCAGCAATTCAATGTTATGAGCTTTCTATATGTATAAAAAAAAAATAAAAACAAATATAAGTTTGTGGTGCGTGGTAGATCATCTGATGTATCTGAGTATGATGAAGTATGATAAACGAACTAAGCTAAAACTTACGATGCTACAAATGGAAAGCAAAGCAAAACAAAAAAATACACAAATACATTTTCACTCCTTTCATTTTGCCTGCTGCTACTGCTGCTGTTGCTGCTGCTGTTGCTGTTGTTGCTGGGTGACCATAAATCTTATCCACTTAATAGACGACTGCATAATTTAACAGATAAACAAACAAACGAGCAGGCAGTGAAAGGCAAAGAGAGTGAGAGACAGAGAGAGAGAGAGCATAAAGCTATGAAAAAAGGCATAGAGAGAGAGAGCAAGCGTAAGCAACACTGCAGAATTGACCAAGTGGTCGACTGCTGCTGTTGGCTATATTGTACGGGCCGAAAGCAAAAGCTAATTGCCAAATACTAAATTACCCATTCAGCAGTAAAAACATTCCAAGAGCCTCACAACGTGCCAAGCTGTAAAGCAAACACACTATCAGGAAGCACAGGATACTCAAACCAGTTTCTGTTCGAAGGACAACACTTCGAGCAGCAGTAGCAGCAGTAGCAGCAGCAGACCCGTTGAAAGCCATATAGAGTTTTTTTTTTTTTCGCTTTCCCCTCCTCATTCTCTTTACTTACCACTTTTCTCTTCAAATTGTGGTGTAAAGCGTGGCAGGCAGTCGGCAAATGCTGGGCAAATATATTTCGAATTTTGCTGTCAATGCGAAAAAAAAAAAAATCGTGAATGCCGATGCCAATGTCGATGTCGATGTCGATGTCGATGTGAATGTCGATTTCGATTTCGATGCCAGAGCGATAGGGTCAGGAAGAAAATATCAAAGGGGACTCAATTGCAAAAACAGGAAGGGGAAACAGTGAAAGACAGAATGAGTGAGTGTGTCTGTGAGAGAGAGAGAGAGAGAGAGAGAGAAAGAGGCAAATACCATGTTGTTGATAGCAAAAACGAATGGCCAGAAAGTAGCTATATAAATGTGTGAAATGACTCTAAGGGCGACTCTATCTTCCTCTACCTCTACTCTCTCTCCATACTCTCTGTGCAAGTCGAGTGAAAGGCTAAAAGTGAATACGTTGCGCTGCCAATACAAGAAATCGACGAAAAAAAAAAACTACATACAGAAAATTAACAATTTACTTTTGGAGTTGAGTAGCCACTGAGTATTGAAGTTGCTTGTAAGGCAAGAAAAAAAAATAATACATACAGCAATATTAAATAGTTGAAATGCAGCATAGTTATATAATATATAGTGAAATATAGTTATATAATATAATATAATAATAATATTATTTTTATAAAATATTATCAGAAAATGTTGTGAATGTTTTAAATATTTTTTTTTAAAAATTTTTCACAATAAATTTATAAATTAATATAATAAATTTACAAACCTAATAATAAGAATATTAAAATTTAAAAATAATAAAATAAAAATGCATAGAAATATGTATTGTGATGTATGCATGTAATTATTATATTAAAAATTATATATATTTGTAAAGAAATTATCAAAATAAATTATAAATTAAGAATATTAAAAGAATATTAAAATTTAAAAATAATCAGATATAAAAATTCATATAATAATAATTCATATTATAATAAAAAAAATATATTAAGAAAATTTAAATAAAAAACTTTAAATAAAATTATCAAAATAAAATTATAAATTAATATAACAAATTTACAAACCTAATAATAAGAATATTAAAATTTAAAAAATAATTACATATAAAAATTCATAAAAATATGTATTGTGATGTATGCATATAATTATTATAATAAAAAAATATATTAAGAAAATTTAAATAAAAATCTTTAAAAATAATTTTTTTAAAAATTATCAAAATAAAATTATAAATTATTATAATAATTTAATAAACAAAATAATTGTAATACTAAAATTGAAATATAATCAAAAAAAAATTTTTTTTAAATTAAATTTTTAATATTTAACAAATATAATTATTGCAATAATAAAATTAAATTAATCATAATATTAATTAAATTTTTAAAAAATCTTAAAATAAATTGAATTAATTATACTAAAATATAATTCTTAAAAATTATATTTTAAAAAAAATATATATATATAAATCTTGAGAAAAATAATAAAATCTAAAAATAAAAAAATATAATTATTTATATATTTGTTATTTTAATAAAATATAAAAAGTAAACACAACTGTGTATTTACCATCTGCATCTGCACTTCAAACTTATGCTTAGACTTTATCAAAGAACTCTGCAAAACAATTTGTATCTTAAGCTACTGTTGGCTGTTGAAATAAATGACATTTTTTTTTACACTTTCTTTTTTTTGTTGTTGTTGTTATGTTATTTCATATTATTTTTCCACTTGAAAGCATCAGCAGAGTTTAACTGTAGGCACCTTTTGATCATCATCTAGTATATATAAGCATGTCGTAAGTACATCGTGCAACATTGTACGTGTATCTGTGCAAGAACTCCGACATCTTGGCTTGAAGTGCTGCTTCACACGTTGCTTACATGGAAAATGGTAAATGGTAAATGGAAAATGGAAAAGTAGTTTCAAGTGTAGTTTGTGCGAAATATTATAAGCAATGGGAATGGCTGCCATTTCGGTCATTTCCGTGTGAAGTGACAGTGTGTGTGTGTGTGTGAGAGTGCTAGGTGTGTGTGTGTGTGTGTGTGTGTTAGTTCTTTTCAGTTGCCATTGCATGAACGGCTCGACGCTTCCGTTTGTCAACGAGTTACGGAAATGATGATAAAAAATGGCTGCCACAGCTGCAGTTGCTGTTGCCTCTTCTTCTTCTTGCTGTTGTTGTTGTTGCTGTTATGTGCATTGGCATGTGTTATATCATTGTAAATGTGTGTGTGTGTGTGTGTGTGTGTGTGTGTAGTGAGTTTGACTTAGTAGCTGTGCTTGAGGCAAGCAGTTTCAAGCTATAGCTAAAATTTCATTGCACTCTACTGCTGCTGTTGCAGCAACTACTTAGCACAAGTGGCCCCCAAAGGCAAGTAGGCAACTAGAGTTGTGGGCGTGGCACTTACAAAAGCTTTAACATGAATGCTCTATGAATAAACGAAACTGATGGGCAGCAGGCAGGCAACGAAGGAGATGCATGAGGTGCTGCTGCCAGATCCAACAGATGGAGAAGTCACAGGGCAAGACAGCTGCTCATTTCCGCACGGCATTGGAGACTGGTTGAGCTTGCTGGCAATGACTTGACAGAAACTTGCTACTGGGCTAAAGATATGAGTGAAAATGGGAGTATGGCAATGGGGGGAGTTGGAAGATGTTGCGGATGTACATATAGAGGCATGGTTGCTGCATAATAAGCAACTAAGACAGCTTAGAACTTGTGGCCATGTCGCCCAACTGTTTGCACAGTTGGCTTTCGGGGTTTTCCCAGCCATGACAGGCACTTTCAAATGCAATGTCTACCCTTTCCCTCCTATGCTGCCACCCACACACACACACACACACATACGACTGCCACAATAAATGTAAAGTGCTGCCAAGTGTTGGCAGCGCCCACACTCTCTTACACACACACACACATACAGAGACACAAGCATACATGCATAGATTATTACCTGCCACTTGCCACTTGGCACCTTCTTTTTTTTTTTTGCTTTTCCTTTTCTGCCATTTTTGCCCGCTGCTTTTTTTTCTACAACTTTTGGACGAGTTTTTTTCCACGATTTCTTTTTGTCGTTTCCTGGTTCGTCTTTTTTTCCTGCTAGCAATTTTTTTTTTTGCCGCCTCATACTTAGATTCGGCCAAGTCGTGAGCTGCCAACACATGTTGAAAAGTTTTCGCTTCTTCGTTTTTTTTTTTTTCTATTTTTTCTGTGACATGAAAATGCTTTGAATCCATTCAACAAGACGAGGCAACTCAAGATGCCGCACCCCAATGGCAAGACATTATGAGAGAAAGAATGAGAGAGAGAGGGGGGAAGGGAGAGAGATAGCGTGTGGAGAATTTTTTTTTTTTTTGCTGTAAAGAAAAATTAAATTTGGCAGCTGGCTGCCATTTTGTTGTACAACGCGACTAATTGACATGTTGCATGGTGGTTGAAGCACGCGCCTAAACAAATCAACTCAATCACAAAATAAAGAGTAAACACACACATGTACACACATTCAGGTGTTGCCATACAGCTGTTGCAGCTTTTTCAAGCTTGCTTTCAACATATTTGCCAGAGATTTTCAATACTTTACAGTCGACCCCAACGACGACGACGACGACGGCTGTTGTTGCTGCTGTTGGTTGGTTGAGGCATTTGCCACTCAACGCGGCAACCACATGTGGAAATTCTAACTGAGATTTGGCTTTGAATGCCATGTTAATTACAGGCAGACACAGACACACACACACACACACACATGCATATAGCAAGGAATAGTCCAAGCAACAGTAAAGTAAGTAAGAGAAGAAGTTGCACTAAGCTGCGGCATTAGTCGGCCATGAAAGCGAAGTTCCATTGCAGCCAGGCAACACTTAATGCTCTGGGCACTACATATAGCACTTGGCATTCTCATTCCTGTTCCCAATTCCACACAGACTACCAACTGTCGACTGTCGACAGACAACAGCCGATGCTCCTCTATCTCTATCTCATTCGCATTCCCATTGCCATTTCCTTTTCCATTCAGTGAGCAATCAGCTCTGAGCTCAGAGTTGAGCCGTGAACACTGAGTGTACACTCTCACAATAATGTTTATAAGTTCTAAAAACCACTGCAGGATGCTGCCTAGTTCTATCTCTAACTATACAACCTACAGCAATAGCAAACAGCAACGACTACAGCAACAGTTATCAAAAGATAGCAAAAGATATAAGCATAAGATGGAAACAGCTTAACTGACAGACAATACAAAATTGCAAAAGCTCATCTTCATTCAGCTTCTTCATCATCTTTATCATCATCATTATCATCATGAAAGAATCGTAGTTTCTTAATCTCATAACTATAAAATGTTTATCTATAATACTCAGTGATTCAGTATCAACGTTCAACTTAGAAACTTATAAATAAATTAATCTATTTTTGCAATCATTTTCACATTTATCTTGGCTTTAAGTCAATTGGAATCTTCATCGAGAAAACTGTCAAAAGTCTGTTAAGGTTAAGCTTGATGGCTACCTAGGTAACTATTTGAAGCTTATAAAAAAACGTTAATCAAAATTTTAAAGATAGTTTCTAAGGATTTTAAATGCTGAAAATATTTATAAAAATTTTGAAAATTATTTTAAAATCTTAAAAAAATATATATTTAATTTTAGATAGTCGCAAAAATATAAATTTAATTTTAAAAATTAGTGTGAGATTTACAAATCTTAAAAATATAAATAAACTAATATTAATATTATTTTAATGAATTTTAAAGAATTTCTTTTCTTGCTTTTCAATTTGTATAAAAAATATTTTTAGATTTAATTTAATTTAAAATTAAATATTTATTAAAAGACTTTTAAATCTTTTTTTAAATCTGTAAAAATTAAATACAATTTTTTTAGTATATTTTCAAATCATAAGAAAATTATTTTTATAATAATATTTATATTTATAATATAATTTTTTAGTATATTTTATATTTATATTTATATATATTTATATATATTTATATTTATTTTAATATTTAATATTATTTACAATGAAATTATTTTCGTAATTCGAAAATTTTGTAGATAATTTTATTATAATTTATTTAAGTTAATCTACAAATAAATTATTATTTATAAAAATTTTGAAAATTATTTTAAAATCTTAAAAAATTGTAGATAGTCGCAAAAATATATTTTTTAATTTTAAAAATTAGTGTGAGGCTTACAAATCTTAAAAATATAAATAAACTAATATTAATATTATTTTATAGAATTTTAAAGAATTTTAAAGAATTTATTTTCTTGCTTTTAAAATGTATAAAAAATATTTTTTGATTTAATTTAATATAAAATTAAATATTTATTATAAGACTTTTAAATCTTTTTTAAATCTGTAAAAATTAAATATAATTTTTTTTTGTATATTTTCAAATCATAAAAAAATTAGTTTTATAATAATATTTATATTTATAATATAATTTTGTGGTATTTATATTATGTATTATATTATTTTGTATTTATATTATATTATATTAATATTTTATATTATTTTTAATGAAATTATTTTCGTTATTCGAAAATTTTGTAATAATTTTATTAGTATTTATTTAAGATAATCTACAAATAAATTTAGAAATTAATCTTAAACTATTAAAACACTTTCAAATTATATTTGAATCTCTAAAACTTAAAATATTAATTTTTAATGTATAAATTTTAATTTATTTATATTTAAATCTTAAATGTGTCTGCTTGCAAAAATGAAATAAAATTATTTTGTTATTTATGCACACAGCTAAGGCCATAATAATATTAACCATAGTCCGGACAATGACAGACAGTTACCTTCGGGCCAATATCTTATTATAATTATGCCATATTCTCGCCACAGCTTTCACTTCATAAAATATATTGTAGAAATCCCAACCGGACACCTGAAGTTCAGTCGCTCAATCCTTAAAGCGTAGAAATTTCAATTGCTTTGTCTGTGTGAGCGCGTGTGTGTGTGTTTTATTTATGGGCCGTGCTTGACTTAATGATCCCCGCCCCAAAGCTCAGTACCTAGCAGGCCTCAATAGTAGCAAGCAGACATAGACTTCACGTCCCCCCGACTCCTTGCTTGCTCTAGCAACGATAGTGCCGCAAAAGACAAAGCGAATTGTTAAGTCAAAGGCGTTGAGGGCACTTTATGAGCTGGTTTGAAACTGGTTGGAGCTGACTTTACCATCTGATGGTAGTTCCTTGGTAACTTGGTTGGTTGCTTGGTTCCCTGGTTGGTTGGTCAGCCTGGGCAATCACTGTGTGCAAAATCCCAGCCATTGAAATCAATAAAAGTTAACGGCCTGTGCCGGGCAATGTTGTCCAGGACAAGCCTGCAGACTGCAGAGTAAGAGTGAGCGTATGGTACGATTGATGTGCCATAAAAGTCGCAATTGAAGCGCACGCCCCGCAGCGTCAATGTGCTTGGTTGACCAGCGTGTAGATTCAACGAAGTCTTAGTCTTATGATGTGAAAGTGAGACAGAAGACAGGAGACTAGCAGAGAAATTGAGACAATCAGACAGACAGTTAGACAAAATCAGACAGACGGACCAGACGGAAAGAGACAGTTCTGGTAAATGGGTTTTGTATTTTGTACAGTATTGGGGCAAAGTGCGGAAGTGCGTCATCATAAAAGCTTTCACGGTACGGACTTGTCTTGCCGTTTGCTTATTGTGGCGCATAATTTATCATTTAACTGCTTAATAGTTCCGTTATATTGAAAATTGTACCAAAAAGGTCAATAAATTGTAGACGAAACTAATGGCCACATCCCATTCTCAAACTCCTAAACCTCAAGCCCCAAAAACCCTGAAAAAACCTCAAAAACCTAAAGCCCAAAAGCTAAGTATTTGATACAAAACAGCAGAAGCTACCACACTGTCGCTTCGAATGTTGTTTGCCTTGTTGCGGCGGCGCCTCGTTCGTCACATTTTTGACTAATGGCCAGGACAATGTTAGACCAAACGACTGGCAGGACATGGATATACTATGACTGTGGCTGTGCCTTGGATAGAGCGTGACAAATTCACCTGCCAAAGCAACGTCTGCCCCTGTCGATATTTATGATTTTGCCAACAGATGAGTTTTCGCTATGGCTTTGACTCGTTTTGACTTGACTTGACTTGCCCCGGACTTGCCTAGGACTTCTTCTGACTGAGGGCATCGATTTTCATTTTTTTTTTTCCCTTTGGTTTTCCCCTCTTTTCTTTTTGTCTGCCTTCACACCTAAAGCGAGATCTTTCTCCTTTTTTTTTTTTGCTTTGGCCTTCATCCAAAATGATATGTTGTGTAATCTATGGGCATGCGACAAGTCAATTTTTATTTTTATTTTTTTTTTTTTTTTTGCTCTTGGTCGTTCTTGGTTCCTTTTCATTTTTGTGTGTCGACTGTATGCTGTGCCGGCTTCAAGTTTGTTATTATGGCAGTTGACGAAATTTATGAACTACACATCCGTTTTGTCGCTTTCTGTTTACTTGGCTACAGCTTCCGGCTTTGACTTTGGCAACGCCTTTCTATGCCTCATATGCCTCATGCCACAAATTTTGATGTTGGGGTTCCGCCCTTCAGCACGTGCTTCACATGCCAAAACCAAGTTCACTTCAAGACGCCTGTTGACACCTGTCCTGCAAAAGGTTGACTATACTACGTTTAGTTTATTGTTCTACTAAGTTTATATTTTAACCCTTAGTCAATGACAGTTCAAGGGGTTTCTTTTTGCCAAATGATATATGATTTGGAGCTGGGTCCGAAAAATGTTGTAAATATTATTTTAGAATTTGGTTGGGAGAATTTTAGGTTCATATGCAGAGACCTGAAATAAAAATTGTTATTAAAAAATTAAAAAAAAAATATATATAATACAAGAGATGCGAAAAAAATACTATATAATACTAAATACCAAATAAATTTAAAAATATACCAAATATATAAGAAATGAATATCAAATAAATACTAAATAAATAATACCAAAAATTAATATAAAATAAATATATAATAAATAAATACTAAATGAGAAAATACCAAAAATTACAATATTTCATTCCAAAAAATAAATAATAATAATAATTAAATAAGAAATAAATATAAAATTTATACCAAATAAATACTAAATAAATTTGAAATCATTACAAAGAAAATACTAAAGTTATTAAATAAATAAATACTAAAAAAATAATAAAAAATACCAAATAAATACTAAATAAATAATAAAAAAAATACCAAATAAATACTAAATAAAAAATAAAATGAAATACCAAATAAACACTAAATAAACACTAAATAAATACTAAATAAACACTAAATAAATACTAAATAAATAATAAAAAATACCAAATAAATACTAAATAAATAATAAAAAAAATACCAAATAAATACTAAATAAAAAATAAAATTAAATACCAAATAAATACTAAATAAACACTAAATAAATACTAAATAAATAATAAAAAAATACCAAATAAATACTAAATAAATAATAAAAAATACCAAATAAATACTAAATAAATACGAAATAAATACTTAATAAATATTACATATATATAAAAAAAATAATAAATAAATACTAAAAAAATTCAAAATAAATACCAAATAAATACTGCATTTTTCGTCTATTATTTTCGCTGATGTCAAAAATCTTACCAGCTGGCTGCATATGGGTTAAGTCAATAGTTGTCAGTTACGAGTTGCAAGTTACGAGTTGTCAGTTACGAGTTGCCAGTTGCCAGTTGCCAGTTGTGAGTTTGCGAGTTTACCAGATCTGTGGCTAGTTGGCCAAATCACTGCACAGTGCGATACAATGAAGTTTAGCCGCAGCCAAGGCAACAATTTGTACATGAAAAAAGAAGAACGATGTAGAAAAAATGAAGGCGGTATCGAGAGGCTCAAGGACACATCGCATGCCGTGTCGTGCCGTACCGTGCTATTGGCTCCTGAAGAAACAGACAAACCAGACAAAAGCTCTCTGATGTTCTGGCTGACTTGTTGGGCCTGAGATTTGCCAATGTCGACTGCGCTGTCGTACGTGTGAGTATGTGTATCTCTCGGTGTGTGTCTGTGTGTGTGTGGCCATTTGATTGCAAAGATTTACGACATAACAATTTATGGAATGACGAAATGATTTCCTGTGTTTTTACGATACGAGAAAAAGCGAATGGTGACGGCAACAACAACAGCAACGACTACGACTATGACTATGACTACTACGTCAACGACGGAAAAGCCGAATGAAGCGTGGATCGCCCACGCACGCGCTGGCCATTGCCAACACGCCTTTGCAATATCATTTCAATCAATTTCAAGTCAAGGATTTTTCGTAGTTTCTCTCCCTCTCCTGAGCCACTGCCATACAGTTACAGCTTCAGTTATAGCCGCCTGTCTGGTAGCCCTCCGGGCAGAAGGTGCCAACCGTTGGCGTTGGAATAAAATTAAAACGTCAGCAAGTCGCATGTGTGTGTGTTTATGTTTGTGTGTGACTATGTTTGTATGTTTCTGTGTGTGTGTGTGTGTGTGTGTGCGTGATGTTGAGTTGCCATGCAGCCGATATATATAATGATATACACGCCACGTACATGCATCATCCCAAAGCTCGTGCCTAGTCCAGTTCCAGTTCCAGCTACAGCAGCAGCCATACTGCAGGCCCGTCGCTAGCGGAAGTTCAATCGAATTTCAACGGAAATTGCCGACATTTCATGAGGTGTGAAATGATTTTATTACATCATTACGTGCAGAGGCGCCAAAAAAAATACCATGCTCTCACTCTCTCAGTCACTTACTCACACACTTACACTCACACACACACACACACACACTGCTACAGTCGACAGTTACGCTGTTAGCTTGCTAACTGCCTTCCCCCTTTAGCTTCCCTTGAAATCACAGTAGCTGCTGCCTCGTACTCTTCCAGCAGCTACTGCTACTGCTGCTGTAGCTGACTTTGCAACAGCGTTGCATGTCGACATTTAATTATGGCCACGTAACTGTCCGCCAAGTGCCCAATGGACAAGGAACAGCTGTTGCCAGCGAAGCTTGACATTGCCAAAGTACAGTGAATCTTGCTTCATGTTGAAAGTTTTACTGTTTTTTCACATTTTATTTACAAATAATTTTTATTTTTTTATTTTTATTATTTTTTGATTTTTGTTGTTAACTAAACTAGTGGAAAAATACTTGTTAAGCTCTTGTAAAAAAAAAAAAATCTATAAAAAAATTTGTTAACGCCAATCGTGCGCAAATTGTGTGTACTTAAAATGCAATTCGTTTTACGCATATAGAAACAATAACACGTTGCATGCAGCAGCATAGCAGCATTGCCATTGCCAGATGAATAAATATGCAATATTCAAGCATTCATTCATTCATTCTATTCGATTCAACCGCTAACAAATGTTTTCATACCTCATGTAAAAACATTGTAAAATCCACAAAAACGTTTCCACTGTTAATGTTGATCTAAGTTTTTTTTTTTTTATTTTTATTTTAATTTTTTTTTTATTTTAATTTCTCTCTTTGTTTTTTATCTTTTACATTTTATTTCTTTTTAGCATTTATGGAATTTTATATTGCAGCGTTTTATAGACAAACTTGTCGATAGTTTTATGAAAATTTAAACAAGTTTTTGCTTAAAAAAATGAAATTGAATTTGAGTTTTTTTGTTAAAAGTGAAAAAGTATTTTTTTTTGTCTTTTTTTTTTTTGTAAATATTTGTAAAAATTTGTGTAAATTTTAAATAATAATTTTTTTATTTATTTTTATTTTATTATTTATTTTATTTTATTTAATTTGTTAAACATTGTTTTTATTTTATATTTAAATATTATTATTTATATTTATATTATATGATTTTTATATTTTATTTTAAATTTACAATTTTATTTTATTTTATTTGTGGCAGCTAAATTTTCGGTACAGCATTTTATATTTTATTTAATTTTTATTTAATTTGTACAAATTTTTTTTTTAAATTTTATTTTTAAATATTATTATTATTTATATTTATTTTTTGTGATTTTTATATATTATTTTTTATTTACAATTTTATTTTATTTATGACAGCAAGAACTTCAGTGCAGCATAGGCAGCATTTGCTGTCCTATTGCAGTTGTTTTTTCTGTCCAGCAGCGTTCGTCAGTTTATCGCGTACTGCTTTCGCTTTGCTCTTCATATTTTTTTCTTCTATTTTTTTTTTTTTTTATGGTGCACTCAATCAAGTTGATTGGTTGCAGCCAAATCAGAATTTTGTTCCCCTTTCTACACTTCTTCGTAGTGCTATGCTGCCAAGTTCTGCCACTTACTGTATGCAAGCATAGCTCATTTCTCATCAGCTGACATTATTTTGGTGTATGCGTGTGTGTGAATCGTGGTGTGGTTTCATTTATTGTTGTTGTTGTTGCAAGTTGTTTGGTGTTGTTGTTGTCATTGTTATCTAAAGGTTGCTGCTGACTGCAAACCGCAGACACTTTTGCAATTAGAGCGTAATTATTTAATAAACCAAATATGCTAAATGTGTGTTGCGTAAGTGTGAGTGTGTATGTGTGTGAGTTGTATATATGAATGTCGAAAAGTCAATGGAATGATTGAACGAGATGCCAACATTGAGGGCATGGAATTATTGAAAAGCCATCGAATGTAACTAAATGACGAAGCACCTGACTATAGAACATGGCTGCCATTTGCAACTATAAATGCGTGTGAATGTGTCTAAATGTATGTGTGTGGTATGTGAGTATGTGGTGTATGCTTATGTGTGTTAGTGTTAGTGTGTGTGTTGGTTAGTTAGTGAGCAACGCGTTGTTTGCCTAATTAAATTTTGTAAATGTTTAGTTGCTGGCCAAATGACACCAAATGTGCATTGCAATGCCATATCTATATATGTGCAAGAGAGACAGGAAGAGAGCGAGAGAGAAAACCATAGAATCAGAAACAGAATGAGAATGTTTTGGTTATGCTGATGCTGTTTTGATAGTCATAGACAGGATACGACAGCTTTTGCCATGGAAATTGAAATGGAAAATTTTACAGTAAATATATTTTACATGTTTGTATATAATATATAACATATCTATATCTATATCTATACATATATGTATCTATATATACATATGTATATTTATACATATAGGTATATATTTAGATAGCTCAGGTACATTGATAAAGTGCTGGGATTTTATATGTTTTAACGACGGATTTGTCAGCGAGTGCAAATTAAATGCACAAAAATATTTACATATATGCTAAAAATACAAGAGAAAATTCATAAAAAGTGCACATCAAAATCAAAGCTTCAAAAATGATTACAAAAAATAAAAATAAAAATAATATAAAAATCGCAGCCATAAAAGGAAATAATTAGTATTCATATACAGATATATATATAATATATATAATATCAGCATTTGTATGTTTTTTTTTTTATAGACTGATTTTAAGGCTTTAAAATTTTTTGTTTGTTTAAATTATTATTTGAATTACTGCATTTAATAATGAAATATATATTTAAGAAAATTAGCATTAAAATTTATTTATTTACATTTTTTTTTTTAATTTTTATTATAAATATATGTTATTTACTTTTATTTTTTTTTTTTGATATTTTTATTTTATTTTATTTTTATTTTATTATATTTTTTTTATTTTATTATATATTTTTAATAATTTTTTTACTATGACCTATATTTAAGCTTTTTTTTAATATATTTTTTATATTTTTTATTTTTAGATTTTATTTATATTTTTGTGTTAATTTTGTTATTTTTTGTTTCTTTTATAGATTTCTTTCTTTCAGCTAATTAAATTGTTTATTTATTTTTTATATTTTTAGTATATATAATTAAGTATTATTTGTTTTTTTTTTATTATTTTTTATTTTTATTATTTTTACATATACATATATATATATTTTTCCATTTTTCATTATTTTTTTCAATTTTTTTTATTATTTTTAATTTTTAAATGATTTAACTTTAAATTTCTTTCTTCAACTACAACACTAGCAATAAGCTTGACAATACCTATGAGTATATATAAATATATTTATATATATATTTTTTTCTTTCAACTACTTTACTTTTTTTATACAGTTCTTTAGCATTGCAATTTCAATTGTATTGCTTTTACTTTGCAAGGATTAACAGCTTCAATGTTTTGCATTTCTTGTACCAAATAATTGAAGGTCGCGAAAAGCATTGCATACTTTGAGGCACTTTAGTCTGTGTGAAATTGAGACTTGAGCGCTGAATCTTTTGGG
The DNA here is from genome assembly GCA_037044475.1 of Zaprionus obscuricornis. Lineage (NCBI taxonomy): Eukaryota > Metazoa > Arthropoda > Insecta > Diptera > Drosophilidae > Zaprionus > Zaprionus obscuricornis. Next base: position 20,171 of record JBAMBR010004960.1, on the reverse strand, counting down.
GCTGCAAAAACATTGAGTACTCAGTGTACAGTGCTCAGTGCTCAGAGCTGTGAGCTGTGAGTTCTCAGTTGTCAGTTGTCAGTTTTCCGACTCATGTGCATAATTCAAGTTGTTGCACATGCCACAAATGACACTCAAGCGAGCGGCAAGCAAGCAAACTTGCCTGCCTGTCGCCTGCCTGCCGTCTGTTGTCCTGGCAGGCCTGTTAAGTGTCCTTGGGACAGAGCGCAACATGAAAGCAAAAGGGCGACTGAAATTAAATTAAAACGAAATGCATGCAAAGTGCCCGGCAACATCATCTGCATCTCAGATTTTTTTTTTTTAATTTTTGCAGCAGCAGCAGCAGCTTGTTGTCGTGTTGTCTTGCTGTCCTGCGGTTCTCTGAGTTCTCTGTATGCTTTAAGTTAACAACCAGGGGGGGTTACATTTCTGTTGGAAAGGGTTGCAAAAACTCAATAGCATATTGCTGGTGGGGCAAGGTAGTGGTCATGGAGGGGAGGGGGGGGGGGTAGGTAAAGTTGTCCGTGGCGATAGCATATGCATTGTAATTAAGCAATCAATGGCATAATTATCGCCACATGAGAGTCACTCGATTTATTAACACGCCCAGAGCGTTGTTGTTGCATGTTGCATGCTGCATGTTAACCGTTGTTGCAACGACAATTTCTGTAATTTAAATAGTCGACAACAAAAGACTATATAATAGTCCCAAGGGGCAAAGTGAGAGAGAGACAGATAGAGATATACATAGCAAATAAGAAAGAGACAGCATGATGTAAAGATGCCGCAGGTCAGGCGCGAAAATACAAAGTTGCGATAGAAAGCAATAAAATTACTTTAATTTTGCACAAAAGTTACAAAACTTTAAAGTTTACATTGAGAATTTACAGCAACGAATTTTCAGTTGTCAAAATTCCAATTAAGAAATTTGTCAAAATTAGCAGAAATATCAAAGCATAAAAATCAAAATTTCGAAGTTGCAAACTCAAATCAAAGTTTGATGCAATCTTAGCGGCTGAGCAGTAAATGTAAAATTTTTGAAATGTGTAGAACAAGAGAGAGAGAGAGAGAGACAGAGAGAGAGAGAGAGAGAGAGAGTAAGCTAAAAATTAAAAGTGGTAGACGAAAAAAGCAACAGAAGTCGCAACACTCATCAAAAAACAGTCGCGACAGTAAAGCAACCTACGAAGTGCAAAAGAAAAGTGAGAATAAACTGCGAATTTAAAGTCTCATTTCAATACTAGATGCAAATATTGAATGTAAAGCTGAGTAAAGCAAGTCAATCGTCAATTGAACCTGAAGTCAAATGAATCAATTGATAAAAATTGATTTTTAACATTTGAAATATAAATGAAATGTGAAACGTTTTTCGCTTGTTACAATTTAATATTGGCTCAGTGAACTTTATTTATATGCAATTTATAATTTATCATTATTTTATTTTTTGTTGAATTTTAAATTAAAATTTTTCAATTGTTTAACTAATTATTTAATATTTATTTATATTTATTTATATTTATTTATATTTATTTATATTTATTTATATTTATTTATATTTATTTATATTTATTTATATTTATTTATATTTATTTATATTTATTTATATTTATACTTATATTTATACTTATATTTATTTATATTTATTTATATTTATACTTATATTTATTAATATTTATTTATATTTATTTATATTTATTTATATTTATTTATATTTATTTATATTTATTTATATTTATTTATATTTATTTATATTTATTTATATTTATTTATATTTATTTATATTTATTTATATTTATTTATATTTATTTATATTTATTTATATTTATTTATATTTATTTATATTTATTTATATTTATTTATATTTATTTATATTTATTTATATTTATTTATATTTATTTATATTTATTTATATTTATTTATATTTATTTATATTTATTTATATTTATTTATATTTATTTTTATTTATTTATATTTATTTATATTTATTTATATTTATTTATTTTATTATATTTATTTATATTTATTTATATTTATTTATATTTATTTATATTTATTTATATTTATTTATATTTATTTATATTTATTTATATTTATTTATATTTATTTATATTTATTTATATTTATTTATATTTATTTATATTTAATTTCAATATTTAATATTTATTTATTGATTTTCATTTTATTTAATTTGTTAAATTTTCTTTTAGCAATTTTTTTTTTGTATTTTTAATTTAATTGCAAAAATGGCGACCCAATTATTATTAATGCCTTAAAATTCTAGTGAATGCGATTTCTGCTTAAAATCATTTAGTACTCTTTGAGTTTTTCATCTTTTATTATCTCGCGCTAATTATAAGAGCTCAGCGAAAATAATTTTTGACCCCCTTTTCAGATTCTGGTTGCTGAACCAGCATGCGATTGATTTTTCTTAAAGGATTTTTTTTTATTTTTCATCACTTGAGCTACGCATCGTTTTACCCTTTTTCAGCTCTCTCTCTGGCGCTCTCTGCCTCAGACTCTTCATCTATTGCCGTTGTCATCGTTTTTAACAGTTTCCATCCATTTGGATGCCATAAAGGCGGATAATAAAAAGAAAATGAGAGTCAGCCACGCGTTGCAGCTTAGCTGGCAGAGCTGAACAGCAGCTGAAGAGCAGCTGAAAAGCAGCATAGCCACAGCAAGCAGCAAAGAAAATGAAATAAAAAAAAAAAAAAAGACATGAAGCATTCAATTTGATGACAATTCCGTAGATGATTTGCCGGTTGCCTCAGCTTTTGGCATTTTTTAATATCCTATGACTCGGGCATTTTTCTACAGATTTTTCTCTTTTCCTGTTTTGTTGTTGTTGTTGTTGTTCTTGCTGTTGTTATATTTGTGGGTTTATACAACTCGTAAATGTAGAACTGTGGCAAGCTGAGCTCATCGCTTTGATGTTTCTATGTTTCCCCAAACAGTCAGCAACAATAACAATTTAAGCATTCCATGACTGAAAACCCCAAAGGACACTACCCATCTCTCTCTCTCTCTCTCTATCACTCACTCTCTCTATATATATCTGTCTCTCTATGTGTTACGCTAAGTTGTGAAACATTCGGACAACCCTTAAGATGCATTTTTTCCCTCTTTTGGTCTATTTGCAGCATTTATTTTTATTCCATCTAATCGCATAAATTGTCAAGAATGCGTAATAATCTAATCGTTCATAATCGTGCTCAAACGCAAATCTTCACATGCAATATGACGACTCTAACTGTCTTACTCACACACTCTCCCTCTCTCTCTCTCTCTTTCTCTCTCGATGTTCTTCTGCTGCATTTCCAACAGACAGTTGATAGCATGAAGGGTTTTCATTTTGTTGCAAAGGGAGGAAAATGAAACCTAGCAAGGGAAGCTGACTTTATGTAGAAGGAAGGAAAATGTTGCCTGTGTTAGCCTTAGCCTACTTATGACTTGTGGCTTGAGTTAAATTGAATTATGCGGCCCCGTCTCGTGTTTTGCAATTTTTAAATGCTTTTGATGACATTTTTATACCCATAATATGTATCCAACCGTACATATATACATATATAACGTGCTCATAATATTTTGCCATATTTTTTTGTATTTGCTGTATGAGCTGTATAGCCTGTATAGCATAGCCATGTTTCCGGTTTATTTATTGTGCGGCTTTTGTGCTTCTTATGACTTAAGCACCAACTGGGGAAATCACTTGAATTGCTCTACAAGGACAACAAAAATTGTGGCATATTGTGAATTATACGAGTTTAACTTAAACAATTGCAAATGGATTTTTATGTATCGTCATATGCACAAAAAAAAAAAAAAATAACACAACCAACATTTCGAATTATCTAAAATTCAATAATTTTTCTATACATTTTTAAGTATAAATAATGTTTAAACAATTCTACAGAGATTGATGAAAATTTTAAGCTGCAATTGGCTTTAAGTTAAAATATTTAAGAATTTATAGTTGAATTTATTTTCATGTGCAAAATGAAGGATGGACAAGGATATGCAATAGAGCGAGATGCAGATAGATTAATAAAAATAAATAAACAAATAATTTTAAATGTAGAATTTTAATTAAAATAAACTTATTTTCTATAAATGTTTTAATTTTTTTTTAAAATTTAAATTTTAGATTTTCTAAAAAAAAAAAAAAAATTCATGTAAAAATTATTTATATAATTTATGAACATTTAAATTTATTTATATTTATTTATTTATTTTTATTAATTTATTTATATTTATATATATTTATTTATATTTATATATTTATTTATATTTATTTATATTTATTTATATTTATTTATATTTATTTTTATTTATTTATATTTATTTATATTTATTTATATTTATTTATATTTATTTATATTTATTTATATTTATTTATATTTATTTATATTTATTTATATTTATTTATATTTATTTATATTTATTTATATTTATTTATATTTATTTATATTTATTTATATTTATTTATATTTATTTATATTTATTTATATTTATTTATATTTATTTATATTTATTTATATTTATATATTTATTTATATTTATTTATATTTATTTATATTTATTTATATTTATTTATATTTATTTATATTTATTTATATTTATTTATATTTATTTATATTTATTTATATTTATTTATATTTATTTATATTTATTTATATTTATTTATATTTATTTATATTTATTTATATTTATTTATATTTATTTATATTTATTTATATTTATTTTTATTTATTTATATTTATTTATATTTATTTATATTTATTTATATAATTTCTTTTATTAAAAAATATTTAGAGTATTTAAAATTCGTTGTGCTGCTCTGCAATTCTGGTACGTTTTGTGATAATGTGCATCACGTTTTTTTTAGTGGTTTTTGTCAAAAATTTTCATTCAATTTTTGCTACTCAATTCAATTTTTATTTCTGTCACTTCCACAATCACTCTATCTCTGTCTCTATCTCTATCTCTCTCTAACTTTTACTTTTGATGTATTTCGTCTCTATCTGTTTTTTGTTTTTTTTTTTTTTGTTTATAACTTATTTACAACGCTCTGAATGCAAAAACATATCTAAAATGTTTTATAATTAATTGCAAAATTTTCGATTTTGCTCGCTAATTGCAATTTTTGGCATCGCTCGTGGGCATAAAACAAGAATTATATTATTTTGATGCTGTTTTACTTGTTTGTTGCTGCTGCTTGTTGATGATATTTGCTGGTTGTTGCTGCTGCTGTTGTCAAACAAGCAAGTTTTTCGCTTACAAAGCAACGAATACTATAACGTAACGCATTTTCCCCTCTTTTCATTTATCACTGCTAAAGTAATAGATATATCCCGCTCTCTCTTAGCCGCTCTCTCTCTCTCTCTCTATCCGGCTATCAGTGTCTGCTGCTTGTTATGCTCTTTCCATTTGCCATTTGACTATTTGAGTTGCATTGATTTGTTGACTTTAGCGCTTGCAGCTAATCGAAAACAAATGTACAAAAAGCACACACACACACATATATATATAGATATATAGAAACAAAGTGATACTCACACACACACACACGCGCGCAGAGAGAGTAAGGGAGAGAGATATAGATAAATGGCAACAAAAGAACTTTCTGCAACGCGTTGATTTTGGCTCATAATTAACGCAAAACTTTGGCAAATTGGCAAACAGACAGTGGGACAAATTGACAAAATGAATGCGACAGACAGAGCGACAGACAGACGAAGAGTTGTTGAAGAAAACAACGACTGACAATTACCTTTGTGTTGTGCGGGTGTATGCTGGTGTATGTCATCCCACTCATTGCCTCCCTCCCCCGACGCTTACCATTCGCTGTCAATGTGTATGTGTGTGCCATTGGCAGTTTACATGATGGCAAAGTCTCTGTATGTGTGTGTGTTTGTATATTTACATGGGAGAGAGTGAGAGAGAGATCTGTTTTTGTGTTGTGGCATTTTGCCTGGCGGCTAACGCGGAGTTCAGCAAAATGTCCTGTGCGGTTTTATTATTGCAATTGAGATGAAAAATAAATATTTCAATTACCGCGCAAACATACAGTGCCAGCAGGGCGAAAGAGCAACAAAATGCTATTAAAAGGTGCGAGTGGGATAGCAAGACAAAAAAAAAAAATAAAAAAGAGAGAGTAAGACAGAGTGCGTGAGAGAAGGTGAGATAGAGAGATATGCTGGCCAAATAGACAACACGACAAATACAAAAATTCAATTAATATGCTAAAAGTAAATTGATATTTGCATTCATTGAATTCACATTATTCGCCATATTACATAATAATGTAATACAATAGCTATGGCCACAAAAGCCCATGAATAATATATTTATAAGCAGCAAATAACAACGGTAAATGTAATGCCATATATATAATAACAACAGCAACAACAACAAGAACAACAGCAGCGAAGGGAGCAGCAATAGCAGCGGCGAGAGTTGGAGCAGCAGCGAGAGCATGAGCAGCAGCGAGAGCATGAGCAGCAGTAGCAGAGGCCACGACAGCAACAGCAACAGCAGTGAAAGCAGCAGCAACAGCAGCGACAGCTAGAGCAGCGACAGCTAGAGCAGCGACAGCTAGAGCAGCAGCAGCCACAGCAACAACAGTAACAGCAGCAATAGTAGCAGCAGCAGCCATAGCAGCAGCGAGAGCATGAGCAGCAGCGAGAGCAAGAGCAGCAGCAGCAGAGGCCACGACAGCAACAGCAGCAGCAGGGAAAGCAGCAGCAACAGCAGCGACAGCTAGCAGCAGCAATAGCAACAACAGCAACAACAGCAGCAGCGACAGCTAGAGCAGCAGCAGAAGCAGCGACAGCAACAACAGCAGCAGCAACATCCACAGTAATAGCAGCAACAACTTTTCATTATTGGCAATTTAATATCGCGTATATATGTATGTTTATACACAGATATATACATATATATATATATATATCACTCACACTTTAGCATATGTAACATAGTATGTTATTTTGCCTATACTACTTGCCGTAAAGCACTTTTATCATACCGTGCACTTTCAGCCGCACAGCGCATTTTAATCGAATTAAGCTAATTGCCATATGAAAAGCAGCTGCTGGGCCATAAAGCCAAACGTTCTTGCCAATGCCCATGATGCTAACTGATTGAAAACTGATGCAAAATTGCAAAATGCTAATATCGATGTGTCTCTACATGTGTGTAGGTGTGTCTGTGTGTGTGTGCGTGTGTGTAGGTGTCTGTTTCACTGTATTCAGTTAATGCATATTCCACAATTCCACAATTCTGCATTTTCAAATTGTGTTTTATTTTTATTTTTTTTGAAAATTTAATGACAATTTTACAGAATTGTTGCATTTGATTTTAATGCTGAAAAAAAATTGTTTTAATTTTTAAATTATGCTAAAATTTATATAATTTAACATTTTATTTATTTTTTATTTAAATTTAATAACAATTTAAAAGCATTTTCTATGCTGCAAAAATTGTCAATTTGAGGCACAAATGATATAAAAAAAATTATTTTTTATTGTTTTGTCGATTTTATACAAATAATTGTATTGTATATAAAAAATAAATTTTAATTTTTAATCTTTAAAATCAAATTTAACAGAATTTGTAGTCAATTTGTGAAGTACAAATAAATATTTGAAAAAATGATTTTCTAATTTTATATTAAAAAGAATTATTGTATAATTTATAAAAAAAAAATTTTATTTTCAATTTTTAAAATAAAATTTAACAGAATTTGTAATCAATTTATGAAGTACAAATAAATTTTTGAAAAAAATGATTTTATTGTTTTGCTAATTTTATATTAAAAAAAAATTATTGTATAATTTATAAAAATTTTTTTAATATTTTGAAAATCTAATAACAATTTAATAGAATTTTTAATTACACATATTGTCAATTTTTTTAATATTTTTTTTAAATAAATATATAATTATATATACATATATATTATAAATATGTTAATAAATATTAATAATTTTTAAATTTCTTTAATTAATACAAATAGAATTTTTAAATAAATTTTGAATATTATTTATCAATAATCAATTATTATTATTTTATTTAATTAGTATTTAAAATTCTTGTATGAAATTATTAGATTTTATTTTCCAAAAAGTGTTTAGAAATTGTAGCGAAATCGTTTAGTAGAAAATCTTTTTAAAATTATTTTTCTTTAGTTCAACTGCTTAGGCTGAGCTAACGTATGCAGCTAGCTATGCAGCAGCAGCAGCAGCAGCAGCAGCAACATTGCAGAGTGAGTACAAAAAAAAAAGAAAAGAAAATGTAAAATAGAATGAAAACCTTTCGACTATTGCAGTATTGAAAGCAAATATTTTTGCAAATTACATTTGGTTTTTGCTAAGGAAAAAGACGCGACTGCAGTTGCTGCTGCTGCTGCCGTCTCTCTGCTCTAAGAGTTAACAGCAAGCAGTTTTTCTATTTCCCATTTTCTATTCAAAGTCCATGCTCTCTCTTTCTGCCTTTTGTCTCTCTCTTGCACACATACTACTCGTTCCACAGTTGTGTCCATTGCCGAGCAATTTGTTTGATTAATTTGACTAGCAGCAGCAGCATTAGAAATAGGATAAAGAGTGAACGTATGCGAGAGAGAGAGAGAGAGAGAGGTAAATAGAGAAAGCTGAGTTAAGAGTTAAGAGTAGTAGGAGATGATATGCTATGACAGAGAGGTCAGAGAGACCTTCATTATGTAAATTGTATGCGAAATTTAAATAATCATCTGCAATTTAAATGCAGAGCAACACTTTCGTTGTGCGTCGAGCATTGAGCATCGAGCGTCGAGCCTTGAAAGCCTCGACAATTAATCGACGTCGACGTCGACGACTGGAAATATGCCAAATGGTGCTGCCGCCTTATGTTCATTTTCTATTTTAAGTCTAAGATAATATCATATAATATAATATCAGACAAAGCTATAGAGTGTGTATGGTAGAGAGAGAGAGAGAGAGAGAGAGAGTAGCTGTTGGCATTAACTGCCTAAACATTCCATTCTTAATTTTGGTTTTTGCTGCGTGCCAGTCAGATGTAGTAGACGCAGTGAAAGCAGAAACCGAGAATCCAGTAACATTCAGCAGTTCAAAATATACAACAGACAGCACATAGCACAGCCGGCAGTCATAAATAATTATTCATATTTGTATAAAATACACACAGAATTTAATTAAAAATTGTTTCGACCGAGAAAATGAGAGAAACACTGAAATACAGACACTCAAATCGAGCATCTTTCTCAACTCATTGTTATTGTTGTTGTTGCTCTTGTTGTTGTTGTTATTTTTACCCTACTGTTGTATCTCTTTGTATACAAATTCGCCCTTAAGTTCTCAGTCCTTTGGTCTATGGTTCTTCTATGGTCCTTAGTCCTTGATGCTTGCTACTGTTTCTGTTTCTGCTTTTTTTTTTTTTGGTCTCTCTGTTCGCTTGCTGCTGCTTGTCCAGTGCTTGGCAGTTGCTATGCCACTTTTGGCTCATAATAAAATTAAAACGAAATGAAACGAAATGAAAAAGTAATAAAGTCCTTATGGAAAACGCCAAGCGTTTCGCCACTTCTCTATAGAAAGTGAGAAGAATTCTACTACAACTACATGACTGCGTTGTCTACTCTACACAACATGACATAACAACAACAACAACAACGTTCGATGCTCGACGCTTCTTCATTTCATATTCAGTGCTCAGCTGAAGCCCAAATACTGTCTAGAGCTAGCAAGGCAAAGATTAAGAGAGAAAGAGAGATAGACAGACAAACAGAAAGTGCTAAAAATTGGTAAGAGCAAATGAAGAAGAGCAAACAAAGAAGCATTCAAAATATTCTTCAGACACACACAGTCATACACACACACATTGTATAATCACTGTATGGGATATATTTTGGGTTTTCGGGTACATCAAGTCTGTCTGACTTACAGTATGTGTGACTGACAGTTGAATGAATCTAATGGAGTCCTAAAAATCATAAAATGACACTACAATAGAAGGCCAGTAAATTGGTCAACAAATTTTTCCTTTTTTTTTTTTTTTTTGCAGAGTATGATTAACATATTATATTATTTATTAATTAATCTTTTCTTTTTCATGTAGTTTAATGTTTCATTTAATGAATATTTCATTTTTATTATATTATATCATTTATTTATAAATGTCAATTTATATTTATTGCTCATCATTAATTCATTTATTTAAATATAATTAATAATTTAATTCTTGAGAAAAAAAAAATATAAAATTGATGAAATATTTTTAATAAAAATATTTATTTATATTTATGCATATATTTAAATATATTTATATTTAATTTAATATTTAAGCATGCAGCTGCAATTTTATTTATATTGATTTTTCATTATAAATTCTTTTACTTATATTTAATAAATATTTAATTGATGTTATTCATTTATTTATAAATTTCTACTTATATTTATTGCTCATCATAAATTAATTTATTTGAATATAATACGTATTTTATTATTGAAAAAAAACAAACAAAAATTAAATAATTCAATTTAATAAAATTTATTAAATAAACTTAATAAAAAATATTAATTTATGCATAAATTTTTTGTATTTATTTATATTTAATTTAATATTTAAGCATGCAGCAAAAATTAAATTTATATTGATTTTAGGTTATAAATTCTTTTATTTATATTTAATAAATATTTAATTGATGTTATTCATTTATTTATAAATTTCAATTTATATTTATTGCTCATCATAAATTCATTTATTTAAATCGTATAAATATTTAATTCTTGAGAAAAAATTAAATAATTAAATTTAATAAAAAAAAGATGATGAAATATATTTAATAAAAATATTTATTTATAATTATGCATATATTTAAATATATTTATATTTAATTTAATATTTGAGCATGCAGCATAAATTTAATTTATATTTAATTTTTATTCACAAATTCTTTTATTTATATTTTATAAATATTTAATTCTTTAATAAAATTTAATAATTTAATAAATGGCAAATATTTAATATTTTATAATTTTAATCAATTATTTATTTAATACATTTTTGTATAAATATTTTCAATGGAATTTATTTGAATTTTTTTCAGATTTTTTTTATGATTATGCATTAGAAAATTCTTCACAATTTGTAAAAATTCATAAAAAAAATTTTTATTTTAATATAAAATAAGTAAAAAAGAAATAAGAGCAGCAGCATGACATGAAGGCTGAACCTCTTTTTTTCTATTCACTTAAATTCAGATTTTTGCTGTTCCCAAAGCCCCCTCTGAAAGTAGGCGTGTTACACCGCTACAGCTTTAGTTTGAATCAAATTAAAGAAAACTAACATCAATTTTATTGACAAATATTGAATTATTGTACAACTCCAGAAGTGACAAGGCAGCATAGCATGAGGCAGGGCTTAAAGCAAGAGGGTTTCGCATATATTAAATAATTAGAGAGAGCTTGAACTGTTGAACTACCTGAAATGTCGAATGCAGTCAATAAGCGTGAAATCGTGAAATCATGAAATCGGGAGAAAATCAAAACGCAAACAAAGTAAATCAGCTGAAACTGAGGCAAATATAGACACGGGCACGATACGGTCTGCCATTGCCATAGTCTGCCACACAAAAATTGTTGCAATTACGCCGCACTAAGCAGAGTACAATGACAGCTCCAGTTGTACACGCCCTTTCCCTGATATAGCCCCGTTGTCCTGCTTGTAGGAACATTTCCATAAGTACAATGCCAAAGGGGCAGAAGGCTAAAGAAGATTGCCAAGTGTGTTGCTGTAGGGGTGGGGTGGCATCGCAGGGTTGCAAGTTACAGGCAACTGTCAAAGGCAGCGGCTGAAAAGTGCCCGCTGTCAGTGTTCCGGTAAACGAGTCATGCACATGGTATGATGTTGGCTGGGAGATGCCACTGTTTCAGGAGGAGGGAGTTGGGGAGGCAGTCGAAAAATAGGCGTGCCAAACGTCCAGAGGGGTGCATACATTTGTGAGATTTACGAGCTGTCGTCTCTCACATACATATAGGCAATACAACAGACGCGCCGTAGGCCGAAATTCAACATAGAATCATGAAGAATGGAATGGAAGGGTGAAGGGTGAAGGATAAAGGGGGGAGGCAGTATGGACGTATGACGCACAATGGCAAAATGTTGTCAACGCAATCAGCGACAGTTCTTTCCGCACAAGTTGTTGTTGTTGTTGCTGTTGTTGTTGTTGATATTGTTGTTGTAGTTAGTGGTAACAGAAGTGGGCAATACTCTGAAATACTGAGAAATACCAGATGAATGAAAATTTCTCTATGCGTACAAGTGCGTGTGTGTGTGCGTATGAGTGTGCCTGTGTGTGTGTGTGTGTATTACCAGTTGTGGTATGTATCAAATTGAATTGTGCGAAACACGTGACCAGACGCCATCTATGTATAGGCTTGAAAGATGCTTCTCTGTGTGTCAGTCATGTAGTCGACGCGACGACGACGACGACGACTCCCTGTGACGGTCGCCAGTGATGCTTTGGCTTTGGGTTATGCTTTTCAGACTGTCGCTTGTGCCTGCTGCCATGTCAATAAAGTCAAAATGAATGACGGGATTACAAACAGTCCACAAGTGGCATCATCTCTATCGCAAAGTCAAAGAAAAAAAAAAATATATATAGAAAAAAAAAAAAATTGTTGATGAATGTGATATTAAAAATTGTAGCTGAGGGTTGACCAAAAAAAAAAAAAAAAAATTATAATACAAAATACAAAATGAAATACGCAAAATGTAATTTGCGTAAAATGAATGCAGAATGAGTATGTCTATGTGTCTGTGTGTGTGTGTGTGTCTATGTGTGTGTATGTGTTAGTCTGCTCATCATCATGGCATACAATTGCACAACAGTCTAGTGGCCTGTGCACAATCAATTCCCAAATCGCATTATGCTGCCAAAGCGTAAGAGACTGAATGCGTATGAAAGAGACAGATAGTGTGTGAGAGAGAGCAAAAAAACTGAAAAGGCAGCTTCAGTTGCTAGCAAATTGCTTGGCGGCTGGCTGCTACATATATACATGCAGCAGCTATCACCTTGCCCCCTTTTGCTGCACAAGCATCACATTTGCCCAACACTGTCATGCACTCAGCTTGCTTCCTCATCGTTGCATTTCACATTTTATGTGCGTCAACATCAGCAAGTCACCAAGTGCATTGCGTGCCAAATGGTTTACGTGTCAGGCGCCAACGACAACGACAACGACAGCAGCAGCAGCAGCAGTGACAGAGACAGAGACAGAGATAGAAGCAGCGACAGCGACAGCTCCAAAGATCCCAATGACTTGAACAGCATCAGCATCAGCAAAGTCTCCACATCACTTGGCATAGTCTAGTTTATGGCGTTGCGTTGCTTATGCTGCCTCTGCCTTTGCCTCTGCTGCTGCTACTTTTTCTATAGCATGCTGCAATGTAGCACGAATCGCTTTGTGTTGTCCACATTGCACATTGCAAATTTTGTTTAGCTAGACTTTGTTGTTGTTGTTATTGGGCGTGTTGCAGCATCTCAGGCATCGACTTTGTCATCGAAATTTGATTCCAAACATTGTTGCATTCAGTCAGCAAAATAAATAACAGATTTCTTTACTCTCTCTCTCTGACACACTCGCTCATTATCTCATTTTCTCTCTGTAGCTTTCTCTCTCTCTCTCACACACACATTTAATGTCTGTCTTTTAGTCTCTTGGCATTGTTATGCTCTTGGCATTTGTAGCTTAGCATCAACAAATCAACAGCCAGCAAATTGCACTCGAAGCATAGCCAAAAAGTCTTTGCCGTTGTCCAGCAACTGCTTTTGTTGCCAACAAAAAAAAAAAAATAAATAAAATTTTTGTTATATGTCAATGAAATTTGATATCGATTTCTAACACACAATACACAATATACAATATACAAAATACATTTTGTAGTCTCTGCAATTGTTTTCAGTTTCAAAACTAACTTAATTAAATATGCAAATAACAAATCATTGGCAGATAATTTCATGTTTCTTTATACTCATGAGATTTTGTATGAATTTTTGTATTAGATTTTCTACAATTTTCTTCAAGCATATCAAAATAAATAAATATAATTTACGTTTGAATAAAAAATAAATACAATAAAAAATAAATATATCAAAAAAAAAAAATTTAATATAATAATAAATACAAAATATAAAAAATGTTTGATTGACTAAAACGTTCACTTGAAAATATTTTATTTTATGTTATTTTATTTTAATTTATTTTAATTAGTTGTTTTATTATTATTATTTGTTAAAGGAATTTAAATTTATGTTAATCAAAAATGTAGAAAAAAAATAATTATTTTTAAAATAAATTTTAAACAAATTCAAAAAAAAAAAATATTTTTAAAATAAATTTTAAAGAAAAAACAAATACAAAAATTTGTCATTGAATGAGAGCAAATTTAAATTTCCGTTAAAAAAATAATAATTTCAAAGCTCGAAATGTCAAAATCATTCAAATTTCAATCTGAAATACCAGGCGATCAGAAACTAACAGCTAGTCTAACTAACAGCAGCACTAATTTTACTCTTAACGAATAAATATCATAAAAAGAGTGAGAGAGAAATTAGCAGCAAGAATAAAAATTTATGCTGCATACTTTAGGGCGGTGATTTATTTCGCCCTTGCAGCCGTAACTGAAATTTAAATTTCTTCTACTTGCTGCTAGTTTCTGTTCACCTAGTATTATAGTTTGGAAATTCATAATTTTTGGCTCTGAAATTATTTGCATTTTATTTTTTGCTCTTCCGTAACGAAAATTTAAATACATTTAATTTCTGCTTTCTGTCACTTTCTGCTAGTTTCTGTTCATACCTCAAAACAATTGATTTTGCTGTAACATGAAACACATTTCCGTCGAAATATAACTTTCCTTTATTGTTTTTATTTTCATTTAATTTTTCTAAATATTTATAAATAATAATTTATAAATTTTACACACTTTCACTTAGTCTTTTAGCATCTTAGATTTTCTTTGTTAATATTAAATTTTTTATTGCTTACATTTAGCAATTGATTTAATATTTACCACTGAAAATCTCATTGTCATTTTCATTTTCATTTGAATTGTCAATTGTCATTGTTGTATTCATTCTAGTCGCATGCTCAATTCATAATTCATTTTGTAGTTCTTTTAACCATTTTTTTTTTCTTCTATCAATAAATATCTTGCATATTTCATACATTTCATGGAATTTTTTTTCTTCAAAACTCGTTCGTCAACACTAAATGGATTCATAAATAATGCAACATTTTGTGGTATCTGTGAATAGTGTGAATATGTTTGCTTTATGCTATATGCTTCAGCTTTATGCGGTCATTTCATATTAAAATATCATTTATGCTAAAATAAATAAAAAAATAAAAAGGAAAAAAACATTTCGTGCGTTATTTCTAAAAATACAAATATGAATATTTTTATGCATGAACTGATTATAAATATGAGAAAATGAATTAAAATTATAGAATTTTGATAGCAGAAAGGCAATGTGTTTGCTTCGTTATTTGTATAAACAATTTTTTTTTTTTATTAATTTATAGTTATATTTATTAAGCAAATAAATCAGAATATAAATATAAAAATAAAAATAAAAATATAAAAATAAATATAAAAAAAATATATAAAAATATATGTACTATATATTTATATGTTTGACGCAAAAGAATGTTAAGAAATTATAGATTATCTATAAACTTTTCTGTTCAGCTGCTAAGTTCAATATTTTAAGAATAATATATATATATATTTTTTTTTATTAATTTACAGTTATATTTATTAAGCAAATAAATCAAAATATAAAAATAAAAATAAAAATAAAAATATATAAAAAAAAATATAAAAATAAATATAAATATATATGTACTATATATTCATATGTATTAACGCAAAAAAATGTTGAGAAATTATAGATTATCTTCGAACTTTGCTGCTCAGCTGCTAAGTTCAATTTCTGAGTAATTTATTTTTTTTTTTTTTTTTATAAATGATGCAAATGGGAAAATAATTATAATTCTACCGCTGCATAAATAAATTCATAACTTTCAGATTTGCTTGTGACTGAGATCAATGCATTATTTTAAATAACAAATAGTTTTTTTTTTTACATATTTTTACCATTTTGTATGCATGCAACATAACAGAGAGTTGTAGTTTTTGTGATAACCAAATAAATCATAATATAAAAGAGATATATATATATGAATATATATATATATGTTATACAGCAAGCTTAATTAAGACATTTAACGTTATCTACAACATTTTGTGGTTGAATGTTTTAACTGAATTTCAAAAAAAATAAATTAAAAAAAAAAACATTTTCCAATTACACTTGCTATGCGAACTGATTGTGTAACTGAGTTTTGAATTTATGCAACAACATTTCAAATCAGTTGAAGACTTGCATAAAGTTGAAGTTGAACACAGTCTGTGTGGCAAGCATGCACTGAGAGCGAAAGAGAGAGAGAAAGAGAGAAGGTGAAGGAAACTGTGTGCGGCAATCGGAGTTACACAATCATTTTTAGTGAGTTTCCCCGATAAGCGTTGCCAACTTTTACCCATCCGCTCACACACACAGACACAGAGACATAGAGACAGACAGAAAACAGGACTCGCATTGTAGTTGTAATTTCCACTGTTGGCTAAACACAAAGTTTGTCATGTGTTGCAATTTGCCAAAGGCTGCCTACAACCGTATCCCGAACGTAAGGATTGGTTAAGTGGATGGAACATAGACAAAAGTTGCAGGGTTCGAGAGGCAGAAACATTTACTGATGCAGACTGTAGAATAGTATGAGAAGAGTTTAGAGCTGGGTGTGGGGGAGTGTCATGTATGTATAATGCATGTGCTCGAAATGTGGCCAAAAACCCGCAAAATGCACTGTGACGACTGAAAAGGATGACAATGAGGACATTGGAGATGATGGAAATGACGGAGATGCAAGAGATGTTGAAGCTACAGGACGAGTTGACTGTCAACGCAACTTCGATGCCGAGACAATGTAACTCAAAAGTAGATACATTGTAACTTTACCAGCAGCGACAATAAAAACAACAAAAACAACAGAAAATAGCAACGGGCTGTGCAACATTGCGGCACGCCAAAGAGTGCAATGCATTGGCAGAGAACAAAACTGCAATGACTGTGCGATTATGCCAATGGCAGCGATGTCTAAAACAAACGATTTGTCACAGCAACAACAAAAACGACAATAGCAATAACAGCAACAGCAACAACAACAGCAACAACAACAAAACGCAACATGAAGTCGAACTGAGTTTTATTGCCAGCGAAGGGTATTTGCCTCGAACCGCAAACATTTGCCCAAAATGCGGGCGTAGAAAAGTTGAATGAATGAACCGAAAGTGTTCCTTCAAATGGGTTGAGGTTAACATCCGAAGGGCTGTGAGCGATTGGCATTGGGCATTGGGCATTGAGCATTGAGCATTGAGTATTGGGCGTGATGGGCGTATTGCTGCTGGCACACGCTGAGTCGTGGCCGCCACGAATGTAGCATGTCGCAGCATTTCGATTTCCAACTTCAACTCCAACTGGTGCAACTGATGCCTGAGTCTCGAGAACATGACACCGTCCAATTGTCCGTCCCATTCACTATGCCAGACATTCGTCTCAAAGTCTCAACGTGCCAGTGTCGTAGCGTCCTAACGTCCGCCAGCTGCAAGTGACAGTAATTGTTTTATTGACATTGATTGACACGATGAAGCAAAGTGAGGCGAATGGAAGCGATGCTCAAAATAGTAGTAGCATTGAAGGCGTGGCACTGCCAGCCGCCTCGACAAGTCAAGCCAAAGACAAACTGCACTGCCAATGCCAATCCGTATTCCAATCTCAATCCCAAAAACAAAAAAAAACAAAAAAAAAAAAAAAACTCAAATTCCACACCTCCCATACTGTGCACCATAACATTATTTTTCACATTCTCTATCTCTGTATCTGTCTCTGTTTGTCTTTCTCTCTCCCTATCTTCCTCCCTTCCTTTTGCTGTCCCAATGTTCGCCGTCAGCTCAAAAATGAGCAAAAGATTTCAATTTCATTTTGATAGATCGCCTTTTGCGTTGGCTTATTGAAACTTACAGTAAACTTACACTATTCTCTACCCTATAATCTCTTAGCTTACTTACAAGGATTTTCTTCCATTGAGAAATTGTTTGCAATCGTAATGCAACAAAGAAAAGTTTTGCTTTCATGCAAAATAATATTTGTGTTGCTGCAGCAGAAAGATTCATTATTTAAATTTCATTTTATAAATAGGAAAAATATTGTCAAAATTTTGTGCAATTTTTAAGGAATATAAAATATATAAAAAAAAATGTAAAAAATATTTAAAAAAGAATTCTAAATTCATTTATAAAATATTTAAGGAAATACAAAAAATATTTTAAAAACAATTACTAAATTAATTTATAAAATATTTAAAAAATATTCGTATATATTTTTGCATACAAAAAATATTTAAAAAAAATTTCGTAACTCATTTTTATAAAATATAAAAATTGTTCAAAAAAAAAAAAAAAGTATATAAATATATAAAAAATATATAAAATATTTAAAAAAGAATTCTAAATTAATTTATAAAAAATTTAACGAAATACAAAAAAATTTTTAAAATCAACTTCTAAATTAATTTATTAAATTTTTAAAAAATTTATAAGAAATGTATACAAAAAATATTTAAAAAAAATTTTGCAATTCATTTTTATAAAATATAAAAATTCTTCATAATAGATACAAAAATAAAAAAAATAAATAAATAAATATATAAAAAAAATATAAAAATATAAAAAAATATTAAATATTTAACAAAAATATTAAAGGAATATACAAAAAAATATATTTTAAAAAATTTCTAAATTCATTTATATAAAAATTTAAAAAATATTTATAGAATATTTATATTTATAAAATATTTAACAAAAATATTAAAGGAATATACAAAAAAAAATATTTAGAAAATTTTTTAAATATTTTTTATATATTTTATAAATATTTTTTTTTTAAATGAATTTAGCAAGTTTTTTTTTAAATATTATTTGTATATTCCTTAAATATTTTATAAATGAATTTAGAAATTTTTTAAAATATTTTTTATATATTTTGTAAATATTTTTTAAATTTTTATAAATAAATTTAGCAAATTGTTTTAAATATTTTTTTTTGTATTCCTTTAATATTTTTGTTAAATATTTTATAAATATAAATATTCTATAAATATTTTTTAAATTTTATATAAATGAATTTAGAAATTTTTTAAAATATATTTTTTTGTATATTCCTTTAATATTTTTGTTAAATATTTAATATTTTTTTATATTTTTATATTTTTTTTATATATTTATTTATTTATTTTTTTTTTTATTTTTTGTATATTCTATGAAGAATTTTTAATATTTTATAAAAATGAATTGCAAAATTTTTTTTAAATATTTTTTGTATACATTTCTTATAAATTTTTTAAAAATTTAATAAATTAATTTAGAAGTTGATTTTAAAAATTTTTTTGTATTTCGTTAAATTTTTTATAAATTAATTTAGAATTCTTTTTTAAATATTTTATATATTTTTTATATATTTATATACTTTTTTTTTTTTTTTGAACAATTTTTATATTTTATAAAAATGAGTTACGAAATTTTTTTTAAATATTTTTTGTATGCAAAAATATATACGAATATTTTTTAAATATTTTATAAATTAATTTAGTAATTGTTTTTAAAATATTTTTTGTATTTCCTTAAATATTTTATAAATGAATTTAGAATTCTTTTTTAAATATTTTTTACATTTTTTTTTATATATTTTATATTCCTTAAAAATTGCACAAAATTTTGACAATATTTTTCCTATTTATAAAATGAAATTTAAATAATGAATCTTTCTGCTGCAGCAACACAAATATTATTTTGCATGAAAGCAAAACTTTTCTTTGTTGCATTACGATTGCAAACAATTTCTCAATGGAAGAAAATCCTTGTAAGTAAGCTAAGAGATTATAGGGTAGAGAATAGTGTAAGTTTACTGTAAGTTTCAATAAGCCAACGCAAAAGGCGATCTATCAAAATGAAATTGAAATCTTTTGCTCATTTTTGAGCTGACGGCGAACATTGGGACA
>JBAMBR010004959.1:0-28067 GCA_037044475.1 Zaprionus obscuricornis | reverse complement strand
AGGCAACTGACATAAAAAGTCGAAAATTATTTACTATCTTTCAATTGTTTACGATACTTTATATAAAACATTTGCAACTTATTTTACTGACAGTCATGTGTTCATTGTATAAAAATTAATAAAAGGGTAAGATTAAATGTTTGGGTCATGCTCCAACTAAATGTCGAATTTATATTCTTAATATATTGTGAGTGTGTCACACATATATTTGAATATTTATTTATTAAAGACATATACGTATATTAAAAGCAATATGTAGATAGCATGTACTATGATATAGTGGTCAACAACTGTGTACCAATTTTTTTCAGATAGCTTTAAACTGAGATACTAATTTGGTTGAAAGAGACGGACAGACAGACATGCCTATTTGGGAATCTTTTGTCGACGCTGATAAAGAATATTTATATATATTAGGGCTTCCACGCATTCTAAGGGGCGTTACAAACTCCTGTCCTAAATTAAAATACAGGCTACAAAGGTATAAAAACAGACAGACATATTGAATACATGGTTTATTTCAATTTTATAAACGAAAGAAAAATTAGTAAATAAAAAATTATTTATTCAAGGGAAGAGGATATTTACTGTAATTTTCTTACTATTTTTCCTATCTGAAGTACATTCGTCTCGAACATTTAATCTCATTTCATATATTTTTAGCAATAATCAGTATCAACTGTCTCAGGTGACTAAAACGAACAACAACGTTTACTCAATTGGCTTGGATCTTGCACATTTACATATAGAACGGTCAGATTATCGTCAGCATCAACAAACTCATGGTCAAAATCAGCTACAGCAACATCAACACCCGCGACAACAGATTCATATGAATCACCAACATCTTCAAATCGGGGGTTACAAACATAAACAGCGTCATGAATTCACGCCCACACCAACAACAATATCATTTCCCTCGCAACAAGATTCTATGTTTACCATCAATTCAGACTATGACGCATATCTGTTGGATTTTCCTTTGCTTGGCGACGATTTTTTTTTATATATGGCACGTATGGAATTGAAATGCCGTTTCAAGAAATGTAAGTTAAATAGAATGAATCAAAAATGTAATAATTGTTAAGGTTTCATATACGTGTAGGCGAACGGGTACTACAGTCTGGTTTGTGCATCTCTGGGCTGACGATTAATGCTGCACGCATTCGGGTTCAGCATGTAGAGTTACCAGAGATGACCCAAATAATTGTGAACATTGGCTCCGTTGATATAATGCGAGGCCGACCGTTAGTGCAAATCGAGCACGATTTTCGTCAGCTTATCAAGGAAATGCACAACCGGAGATTTGTTCCTGTGCTTACCACACTAGCACCGCTAGCCAACTATCGCCATGATAGGCTGACATGTGACAAGGTGTCACGCTTTAACAAGTTCATTCGTAACGAGGGGCGACACCTTACAGTTATCGACATACATTCATGTCTTATCAACGAAAATGGCGTTGTTCGATTTGATTGTTTTCAGAAGTAAGTTTATGAAAAGAGATGTATTTTAAGCTTAAATGGTATGGTATGTTTAGCAGGAAGAAGAAAATAATCAATCTAAAATATTATTTAAATTGTCTTTAACTTTTTGCTTTTAAATCCTGTGCATGAGCTTACTTACAAGATCAGGCTCTCAGCCAAACAGATTTATTTTTCTACATACTTCTCCAAGTAGTATAACAAAAACAATTTGAAAGCTAAACGACTGAATTTTTATATTAATATTATACATGACAGTAATGAGATACTCAGTTTCCATTGAAACAATTCACATACCTCTGCACTTTAACGGTTGCTCTTGGCAGTTTTAATTTAACAAAGACCAATTCTTGTTGCTGATTTTGCAAAACAAGTTGTAAAAGCAGATGACATTTTCCAATTCACAACAGAATATATCTAGATACCCTCACCCTGAAAATTACCAAACTACAGAATTATATAGTATACAGTCGGGTAGGCCAACTATGATAGACATTATTTGTTAAAATATTTCACTTTGATAAATGTTAAAATTGATGCTACAATTTTATTTCTTTAGTGGGCCTCGTAGCGTAACGGGATCACCAGAGCCACATGTTTTCTGGAATAAAATCGGGCGACAGCGCGTGCTTCAAATGATAGAGCAGAATTTGGAGTATACTTAGATAAAGCGTGAAAACGACAGGAAGAACAAGGAGGATCGCTGTTGTCAAACAAAAACACATTTTACGTTTTGCAATTGTTTTAAATCTACAATAGGAATACTATTTTAAGAAGGAAATGAATTGCAAACAGTGTTTTAATTGTGTATATATATGTACGTTTTGTCATGTGTCAGTCCATTATTACCTAAGTTTATGTCTTTATATGTTTGCAGTATTTGTAGTTTTTATGTTTAATGTCTTTATATGAAACTCTTCTGATTATGTCGAATTTTGGTACATTATTTTTGCTTCTGTCCTAAAAAACCTGTTTGAATTTCGATATAATGAGAATTTGATTTCGTCTTATATAAATTTTTTTGCCATTTTTTATTCTGACTTTAGCACAAAAGTCAATAAAAAATGCACCTTGGTTAATAACATTGCAATGTTATAATCTGTCTTTAATCCATATTTTTTGTCATCTGGCCAACATTGCCCATGCTTATGTATATTAACCGACTTTTCTATGGAGAGTATATACATTTGACCCATGTGCAATATTTGGAACCATGAAAATATATTTGCTTGAGTTAATACTTGGCTTACACGAAATGTCGCGGCTGATTTAATTGAATCTGTGTTTAAGTTTTTTTTGTTAACTAAAGCATTTGTCAATTTTCGTTCTTTCCTTTCGAGTTTCACTTTAAAAAGTTAAATAAACAAAATTAAAGAAACAAGTTAATTAAAATGTGCTCTGTGTTAATTTGTTTATTTTTTTCTGTTTATGCTTATATACATTTTCCTTCATTTCTTTAAATAAAAATAATCCTCGTCTACCTTAATGTAATTCCAAATGTATTTATAATCTGTTCAGTGTATGCTAAATGTATGTGATGTTTTTTTTTTTTTTGTATGTTCAACCATAACAAGCAATGTAAAATCAAAAAAAAAAAGTTAAATAAAAAAAAAATGTATTAAAAGTGTTCTCTCAAAGTTCAGAGGTAATCGTACGAAACTAAAAGATATCCGGTACCCAAATTTGAAATCCAATCTAGATCAAATTTTCTCAGATCTACATATGTCCACATTATAAGTTTAGTTTTTAAATTTATTTTGGCTGTAGTGCGCTGGTATATATGACTATGATAAATACGTAAAGGCGATGGGATCATTACTAAGCATATGTATATTATATTCTATATCATATGCTTAGTGCCACTAGTGTCTTTAGTTTCTATAATAAACGATAGTCTTGTAACTTGGAAAAGTTTATAAGTACATACACTCAACAGCACAAATTTGTATACACCAAAAAAAAAAAAAAAATTAAAATAATAAATTTCAAACGCAAATTTTTTCAGCTATTTATATGTATTTTTAACTAATTTTTTTTTTCAACATAACTACATTTTATTTTCTTTAATACCATATTTTTTCAGAATTGTTTAACAATTCGATATATGTATATTATATTTAATTTTATACTCCAAAAATATCACACGCAAAAGTCTGTATACACCTTACTTTAACCTTTAGCATTATTTGAAGTAATTGTATGCATCCTGATATTTCTTTCTAGAAAATCCCTTAAATGCTGAATAGGATTGAGCTCCTTCCCAGCTGATTTTTGACATTATAAAGCATGTCGTTATTAATTTCCAAAATGCCTATACAGATACCTTAATTCATAACTGATTCAAATAAAATTATGTTTACTAAGCCACTTGCTTCCATACACCACCACACTTCAACTGTGTTTAGCAAAGCCGACCACATTTTCTTTGTTGGCCTTAATCCCAACGAACTTAATCACGTCTGAGCATAGAACATGATTCCAGAAGTCTGGGGCTTTAAAATAAGCTTTCTTGCAAAAGATAGACGCTTTTGCCTATTGACTTCGGAAATCGGGCGACTCTGCTATGGTACCCAGCCTTTTTTATGACATGGCGGACCGTAAAACTATCCTCTGGGATTGGAGCTGTTTATGGACTAACATGATGGAACTACACCGAATATACTTTATAACAGCGCTTTGTTCGAGCTCAGTTAATAACGATTCTGCCGGTAAAATTATAGTGATATATTATTTTTTGGATGGAGGAATGAGCTTCACCAATTGGAGTACCAATCTCTCTATAAAATTTGATATCTAAAAATAGTTTTAAAAAAGATTTTTCGCTCGACAATACAAATTTCTGAGCCTTTGTTCTAAATTGTGCATTGGGGCCTAGAAGTCTGACTATAATCCCAAAATTTTCCATTCCACCCCAGGTAAAAGAACTGTATACAGACTTTTGCGGGTAATATATTTTGTAAAGTTTAACTTAAAATTAAATATAAACAAGTAAGAAAGTTATAGTCGAGTGTGCTCAAAGTTATATTATATATTTATTTTGCTCGTGCTGCGCACTCGCCAATTTTAAGTTAATATAAAAAAAAAAATTTAAAAAAAAAAAAATTAAAAACAAAAAAATCGTCTCGGGAATCGAACCGCGGACCTCATGCACGCGAGTTCAACCCTCTAACCACTGAGCCACGCTCTTCACAAGTGTGAGAAACACTGAAAAAATGTTGCCGTCGTTTGGGGTGAGAACAGCAAGCAAGCGTACGCCTCTCAACTTTTGAAATTTGGGTTGAACTCGCGTGCATGAGGTCCGCGGTTCGATTCTCGAGACGATTTTTTTTTTTTAATTTTTTTTTTAAATTAACTTAAAATTGGCGAGTGCGCAGCACGAGCTAAATAAATATATAATATAACTTTGGGCACCGAGTATTATATAGTCGAGCACACTCGACTATAACTTTCTTACTTGTTTTTTTTTGGTTTATACAGATTTGTGCTGTTAAGTGTACGAGTGTACATCACTACATTTGGAGCATGATTGGTGTTGGAAGCAAAAAAATTAAAAAAATTCTTTTTAATATAATAATATAATATAACATAAATAATACGAAAAAAAAGATTAAAACCAAATATTTTGAATAACATAAATCTTTGTTTAATGGTGTTTATTTAATGGTATTTATTCTAAATATAACAAAAAATTATTTTTGATTTGTTTTATGCCGATACTATCGAATATCAAGGCTTTTCAACGCATATTTACTGTAACACCAGGAAATGTGAGTAACGCCATTAAAAGAAGGAATGGAATATTTGCTTAAGGTCAACTGTCGAGCCGATATCTGTCCATCTGGCTGAAATTTTAAAAGCTAGAAATTCTAATTTTTTAAATACTGAGTTCATTAGTTTAAGAGGGACCAATTTTTATTTTGATTTTAGCCACCTTCTGAAATCGCAGTGTTTATAATACGTTTATGCTTTGTACTTTTTGTAGATTACATACTCGCGATTTACCGTTTTGTCCACTTGTCATATGACATAATTTAATTTGTGCCATATTTAGTTCAATTTTTTTTTATATATGTTCAGCTATGTTTTTTCATTCATTTTCAAAATTTTATTCAAAAACTTGGCATCACTGAATGTATGTTAACTTAATCGCTTACGGTAGTCTAAACTTAAAGCTCAATTCAGTGTGACCTTATGAACATGAAACAATTTATCGATAACTAAACGAAGAATTATATTATTTTTGTGAGTTGCTATAAGTGCCAACAATATTAAAATTATTTATAAAGATTTATAGTAGAAAATGGCTTCATTTTTGGCACGTGCAGGCACAACTCTCGCCGAAACATGTAAACCTTATTCAGTTTCCAAGGTAAATTTTGTTAAAAGTTAAGTACACTTCTAATTTTCTTTAGAACATTTACATAATTGCAAAAAGGCTGAAAGTTCCAGTAATAAAATGACAAGGTAAGCTGAAGAGTGCACTAACGCTCTCTTTATCTTCTGCATTCAAACAGTGGAACTAACCAAGCCTTGACTGTCAATTTATACCGTCGAATGGTTTTCGATTCTATACTTTTATGTGTGTGTGATGCAATTTTTGAGATACAGATGAGACCTTGAACTCAACGTAGACAAGAATACTCGATTGATCAATGCCGGGAAGGAACAGCTGTCGCCTTTCATTTATTAATATCTATAAATGATAACACAAATGGAGGAATACTGTTGCTTTTGCTGATGGAATCGACGTCTTCACTGTCGAGTCCACTAATGCGAATTGAGTTTATCATAATTATTTACTGTTAATCAAAGAATGGATTTTCTACCATTTATTTGCTGTATGCACGGAGAAACCTATGGCTCTATGGTGGTTAATTTTTATGTAAATTTCTTTTTATATTTGCAGATCCTTAAATACGCACCTTGCGGGATTTCTCATGTGAGAAACCTTAATGTTCAGGAACATGTTTCATATTCGTTGCTGAATGAAGGCGGAATCCCTACTCCTCGGTATGTCTGAACAAGAAGGAAAAGTTTTATTCAGCATTTTAAATTCTTGCAGAATTTAGGAAACTAAAGCTATTTAATATATGGCTGAGATATGACTTATTTCGACTTTTATACAGGTAGCAGCAATAAAAACCACATACTTTTGATGAGTTTCTTAAAAAATGTTTTAAACCTGAGCTTTGAACTCGTCCACTGATGCAAATTAAGAATAAATATACATACTTTTAAGTCTACATTCTGAGCATCCGATTATCATTTGATCTGAACTAAATTATATTAAATTATATATGCATTATATACCTACAACTCAAAAAAATTAGAGCACGAATATATATACTTTATGGGGTCGGACACCCCTCTATGAGCGTTACATATATTTCCTGCAATTTATTGATAAATAATATTTAGTCTGCATTGATTTTCCACAAAGATATGTATACATAAATTGATATAATGAGAGATTATGCAGGTTAGCAATTGTGGTGTAGATTTCATACTCTTCCTAGATTATATTTACTGAAGCTGGTTATAATTAAAAACAGATTTATATTTGACCGTTTTATTTTTATACCCTGTAACCATAGAGTGTACACCAATTCACTTTGTGACAGGTGAAGCCCATATAGTATGAATGAATAGTACTTGAAATGTCTGTCTACGTATATTTATTGTGCTAGGTATAAAGACTAGGTTTCACTCAGAATTAAATGATCGGCTTTCGAAGACATACTGTAGTCATTTACTGTTACTAGTGATTACACACGTGTCTTAAATTGTTGAATTGATAAGTAATAATAAGGAGTCAGTATAGGTCATAATGCCTTATATTTAAACTAATACTACATTAAAAAAAATGTAATCAACTGTTTTGTAGATTTGCTGTTGCTAAAAATTCTAAGGAGGCTTATGACATTGCACAAAAGTTGAAGACTGATAATCTTGTGCTGAAAGCTCAAGTCCTGGCTGGTGGTCGTGGCAAGGGTACATTTAAGAACGGATTTAAGGGTGGCGTTCGCGTCGTTTTCGAGTAAGTGAATTGTTTATTTATTATTTAACAAAATACTTATTTATACTTCTCTGTATATGCGAACACATAGTCCAAAGAGTGCTGAGGAATTAAGCTCCAAAATGATAGATCAACTACTAGTTACTAAACAAACTGGTGAAGCAGGTCGTATCTGTAAAAAAGTAATGGTTGCTGAACGAAAGTTTCCTAGACGCGAGTTTTACTTTGCTGTCATGATGGAGCGTGCTTTTAATGTAAGTTCGTAAAGAATCTCTATAGTTATTAAATATATCTATTAAAGCTGCAAAATTTTCTCGGTGAAGAAGTTCAAAATTGAAAAACAAAAACCATTTGTATACTCTTTCAGAGCACGGAAAAAGCGTAAATTATATATTTTCATGATTAGCATAACTAACACAAGTCCAAATTTGATTATCAGTCTTTTTCAGACACTTGTAGTTACACGAGTTTTAAGACTATCTCTATGAAATTTTTCATATATCTTGAGTTTTCCCATAACTAGTTTTTCGCTTACACTCACGGACGTTTATTACTTACCTCGGAGTTTCCATCTTGTCCAGTTGACCAACACACTAATTCTGACTGAATAATACACAAGATTTTACTTAAGTTGAAAATTGTTAAGAATTTGGATTCAAGCTCTAACTTTTTTCTGCTTAATATCCGACTTGGGCTTAATCAAGAAAATCTTTTCGTTGCTTGTGCTATACCGATTTTATACCCGGTACCATAAATGTGTGTAACTCATATAAGGAGGCGACTGGGAGACTAGAAGAGCTAGAGACTTCATTTTGTCCACAAAGTCCAAAAATCGATTAAAACCATATAAAACTGCACAATGCTATATTAAAATCTCTAAATTTTGGAACATTGTATCATAAACATAAGTTATGGTACTTTCAATTTTTTGATTATAGCGTGTCTTATAGCAAGCATACTCGATATTTCAGCTTTCGTACTTGTTAAATTAATATTATAGACATTAACAATGGATTCATTTTATTTTAATGCACAGGGACCAGTTTTGATTGCTTCCAAGGAAGGTGGCGTTGATATTGAGGAGGTTGCCGCTTCGAGTCCCGATGCTATTATTTACGAACCCATCGATATAGAACAGGGTCTAACCAAAGAACAAGCCGCCAGAATTGTCAAAAAAGTTGGGTTAGGTGACGCTGCTGACGAACACATCAAAATGCTTTTAAACATGTACAAGCTTTTCGTGGAAAAAGATGCTCTTTTAGTTGAGATTAATCCTTATGCTGAAGATGCAATGTCAGGCTGTAAGATTATTTTTTTTTTATCGTTTTTCTCTTTCTATCTTTCTCTTAAACTTTTAATGTATTAAAATTATTTTCCTCGTCTATCTTTTTCTAATTAATACCATTAACCATTAAATTAATTTTGTGTCGTACATATATGTAAATATGCTTGAAAACAATGACGTGTCCTTTATAGGCTGTAAGTACAATCTTATTTTTATTTAATATATTGTGTCTTAATCACCTTAAATTATAAAATATTTTTCAACATGGTTTTTTTAAATGTTTTGTTAATCAAATTTCAGTTTTTGCCTTGGATGCCAAACTACGGTTTGATGATAATGCCGAGTTCCGTCAGAAGGAACTGTTTTGTCAGCGTGACTGGACCCAAGAGGATCCCAAGGAAGTTGAAGCAGCCAAATATAATTTGAATTACATTGCCCTAGATGGTACCATCGGTTGTATGGTAAATGGCGCTGGGTTGGCCATGGCGACTATGGATATAATCAAGTTGTATGGTGGTGAGCCAGCCAATTTTCTTGATGTGGGTGGAGGCGCAACTGCAGAGGCTGTCAAGGCGGCTTTTAAAATTATTACCTCGGACAAAAAAGTCATGTGCCTGTTAGTGAACATTTTTGGTGGTATTATGCGTTGCGATGTTATAGCTGAAGGTATTATTGCGGCGGCTAAGGATTTGAACCTTAATTTGCCGATTGTTGTTCGTTTGCAGGTACATTTTTTGATTAATTTGGACAAGTATCACATAATTTATTTAATAAAACATGATTATTTAATAAAACGTGATTACAGGGAACTAAAGTTAAGGAAGCTCGCGAGCTAATACGTTCATCGGGGTTGAAGATTCTATCACGTGACGATTTAGACAAGGCAGCCGATATGGCTGTGCATTTGGCGCAAATTGTAAAATTGGCGCGTGAAATGAACATGGATGTTAACTTCGAGATTCCCGATGCCCAAAAGTAGATCTACTTATTAAATGGCTAAGTCACCATAAAACTACAACACAACACTCAAAAAAATACAATTTACATAAACAACTATATATGGTTTCGTAGATGATATATTAATTTCAATTAATTGTATTCAACGAATTGAATGACTTTGCAAAATAATTAAGATAATTTAGCAATTGTTGTGAAATTGAAAAAACGACTATTTAAAAATGTATGTCTAATAATTATGTATAATAATTATTATTGCGAATAATTCTAAAAGTTTCGTGTTATTTACACCTGTAAAAATATATAAATGTGTCATCTGCATGAAATGAAACTTTCAAATTATACAGAATACAAAACCATACGACAATTGGACTATTAAGCTTATGTAACTGTACAGCATAAAAAAATTATGAAATTTAAGATATTAATTTAAATTCAATTTAATGCGGCATTAATATATATATATATATATATATACTTTTCATCAGCACCGATAGTGACGTCAAAATATGCGCATCCGATTTCCCGATAAAGTTTTGTCCGTCTGTATGACATCAAACTAACTTAAGGCTTCTTGAAACATGTCAGTTTTTTCTGAAGCTTGCAAAGTAATGAAATATAATTTAATTAAAATTTGTTAATCACTTGTTAAAGAAACTGAAATTAATGTATTTTACTAATTTTATTTTCTAATTCTTGTAGAAAAGAAAGTGATGAAAAATGCGACAAAAATAACTGAAATATTTTGAAAATTATTGGAAAAAAGAAAAACGGCACGTTACATTTTTTTAGGTCATTTTGATTCTTTGAATTAACTTATAAAATTCTTTGTACAAGAAAACATAAGATGAAATGAAAACTATAATTATGAATAACAAAATTATGTTGCAAGCAAAATGTGTTGTAAGTAGAAGTACTCCAAAATTAAAAAAGTTCTACAATCTTCTAAGAGCAAATTAATAAAGATTACTTAGAAGATCTAATCAATGCCCAGTTAAAATTAAATAAAGTTTTCAATATATTTAGCTAAATGGTGGGTGAATACATGTTCATACATTTAGTCAAAATCGATCGACTAGAGAAAGTATATGTGTCTGTTCCTGTTCCCTCCAGTCGGTATCGCCATCACCCAAATTCCCAGCATACTCTAAAATTAACAAATTTATTGCACGCTCTTTTCTGTTCTTTGTAATAATTACCACGCATAATGCTTCTAATTGTTTTCATAGATGCTCCACGCAAATTGAGAATTTGCAGTATACGTTGCTTGACTGTGTCTGACGTGGAGCTGACCTCCAAAATAATATAATCTATGCGTTGCAACGTGAATAAACCCCCAGTCAACCGTTTAATGTAATTATTCTCTGCTTCTTCATCTTCATCTATGTTGAGATCCGGCTATAATTGTTGTACAGATTTATAATATACATGTTTTAGCCAATGTAAGAGGATTAAAATTAAGCTGTTTTAGACTCCTTTAGACTTACTTTTTGTTGCTGGTCAATTTCTCTATCAATGACCTCAACTTTGTTCAAATATTTGAGATGCAGCTCCAGCAGACGATCGACTTTTTCGTGATCATTTTCTGTGAATTTGGCCAGCATACGATGCCGTTGTCCACCCTTGCAGTTGCGCAGCATCGAGGCAATTACTGAGCAAACATGCTCTTCGTGCTCGTCGACGGATAGAAGACGTTGCTTATTGCGTTTGGGCGTCTTCATAAATAATGGAAATATTGTACGGAGGCCAAGAATCTCGACAAACTTATTGCAATTCTCTCGACCATTTTGGCCTGCCATGGCATGATCAAGAACCTTAAGTGAACCATTCCGTGACATTTTCTTCTCCCGAAGCATTAGGTTCATTAACTGTAGACCTTCCCCGTTGAGGAAACGTTCACGATTTTCGCTCGCCATCAAAGCCGAGCACATACAATTAAATAAATTGGACATGTATTCTTGTTCTTCAGTACTAGCCGGATCGTGACGTTTGTATACAGCCAGTTGTTGTAAAAGTACATCCACACCCTCTAGAGTTCCCAGGAGTAGGCGGTTCTCGTTCTCCGTTTGTATTAATATCGATAATATCTCACTGCAGTACAATTTGTTGGGATCAAATGGTGATTTGCCTTTAAGGCGCTTTAGAAGCCAGGTTAACAGGCCCTGGTTCGCTGCTTCGTATACAAATGTGCAATCAATCTCTGTTAGGTTCTCGACAATTGCCAGACTGTTGTGAACACCGTCAGCCTCCTCTTTAACTTGTTCGTTAAGGCGTTCAAGGTTCTGAACGAGTAGGGCGCATATTTGTTCCTTATGAAGTGTTTCAATTAAAGCCTCGGCACCGTCACTGCTCTCGCCAAGAATGTCGACATCGGTCACTTCTTGGAGCAAATCAACAACTGCAACTGAAATATCAGTGTTTTGGTGTGCCAACAATTCGAGAAGACTGTGCAATCCTTGAAGCTCGACTAGTAAGGGATAAAGATCTGGAACTGTCGCGATCGCTTTTAATTCTTGGATGACTTGATGTAATTCAAGTTCAGAATCCATAAATTTTTCTGGATTGTCAGAAAACTTGATGCGTAGCTCCTGATTTTTCAAGTTGCGCTTCTCAAAAATAAGTATCAACCTTTTTAAGCCCTGTTCGTCGAGTGCTTCCCCTTCTGCTTCTTCGCTTTCCACATATTTCAATATATTAAGACGCTCTTCCTCCGTTAAGTCTGGATCGAATTCATATCCACTGGAGCTGTATAAGCTCGCATTGTTATCATGCCACTTTTTGTGCTGGGCTATCTCTTTGGTTTCCGTAATACGACGTATCCGCTTTGCCTTTTCATCCCTGACTTCTCCCAGTTTTCCAAAATCTTCCGTCGGTTCCGCCACCACCAAATCATTGTCGTCCTCACGTGTTCGCTTTGGTATCTGCTTGGGCTATTTCGGAAGAAAACAGCTAATATATGTTTTGCGAAGTTATACTTTTTCTTAAATATACTTGCCTTAAACGCCAACAGCTCTCCGATATCCATATTTAACCAAACTCAATGAAAATTAAAGCCACTATTAGAAGTCGCAATCTAATGTTATATTAAATTATGATATCGATGTATTCTTATCGATTGCGAGCACTATAGACAAATTAACAGTTTTATAGTAAGTTTAAGTAATTTAACATATTTCGATTGCTTTAAAACTGTTAAAATTTTTATCGGAAAAAATTATAAAATAATTATTTTCGTCGAATTTTTAATTTAAAAATTGCTTTGAATTTGTTATGAACCGACTTGTCACTCACAGCCAAGTATCGATTGCCGGCTAGCTATCGGCTATATCCAGGGATGAGTAAGACCTCGATATTTGGCGGGTCGCTAAAAAAATATTTATATTATGGATTTATATTCAGACTTGTTTCGCGCAACACCTAAGCGGACAATACACTGGCAAGGATTAGATGAACAGATATTCTTCCATCTTGCGACGCCCAACCAACCATTTGTCGGCTTGATATTTTATATCCACACCCTATTCAGACTTTACCCACTTTCACCGTCCACTCATCTCACCCTAAATAATAACTTAATTCATTTTCAACATATACTTCTAACATTACGATCTATTGATGCGTGGAAGGGTATTGTGTTCGCTGTCGTTGCTAATACAGTCAATTCCCGATAATTCGTACCCCGCTAAATCGAAAATCGCGATAATTCATAAAAAATTCTGTCCCCTTGAAAAAAAAACTCGTTAATTCGTAAAAATTCCATACATTTTGGTCCCCTCGTTAATTCGTAGTATTTGGCGCAACGGAAAGAATATTGAACCTCTTATAAATCGTAATTTTGTTTCGTAACCCCTTATAAATCGTAATGCAATGCGAAATTTTTTGGTAGTTAAAGCGCCGTTAGATTTTGCAGACAGCTATGCATTATGAATTTTGTGTTTCTCTCGCTATTTTCGTTTAGTTTGCTGATTTTTTTCCGAGAGTAACATCGTTCTGTGAAAATGTCACAAAAACGTACGCATAAGACGTTACCAATCGCGCAAAAACAAAACATTATTTCAGCGATTGATAATGGGACAAAAAAAATTGAGGTGGCAAAACAATTCGATGACGCTCCATCAACAATAACATCAATTCTACAGAAAAAAGAAAAGAATTTATAATGCAAGCGGGTTCTTTCGAGAATTATATTAATGTTGACAATGACGTTGCTGTATCCGGAATGCTGACGGTGACGACATTTTGGAAGAAGTTATGCCCAACAATTCTGAAAGTGACGAGGATGATGACGCCGATGGAGAAGAAATTTTAACGAATTTACAAGCCAGAGCATTAATTATTCAATTTAAAGATTATTTTTCGACCCATGATGTGCCAAATAGTGTCTTTGACAACCTATTAGGTTAAGAAAATGCAATGGAAAAAATAAAAGAAAAAAACACCAAGCAATCAAAAATTACCAATTATTTTAAAGATTGAATTTTTGTTTTTTATAATTTAATGTTTTTGCTTAATTGTTTAATTTTTTGTTATTATAATTTTATGTTATTTAATTTTCCTTTAATTTGAAAAACGTACAAATGAATGTACTTATAATGTTTCTTTAATTTTAATAAAGTTAAATACATATGTAAACATGATGTGAAATTTAAAAACCCCGTTTATTCTACTCTATCATTTTTGAGCCCCGTTAAATAGAAATCTGGATAAATCGAATTCTAATTCTAATTCGTAAAAAAAGTGATCCCCTTGCCATTTCGAATTATCGGGACTCGACTGTATTTGCACAAGACATTTATAATTGAATTTTTATATTCTGTTCCCATGTCCGTAATGAACGTTTTCTTTGTACCGTATTTCAGATAAATTATTCAAAAATTGCTTTAGCGAGAGTACCTGCAGCTGGTATGACAACTAGATATTGAGTCAAGTCGCATATTAATGTATTACCTCTCCTATAATAATGTCTTTTGACCTTGGCCAAGGTTTTTGAAATGCCTGAGTGACCTCCTTGTACTGGATCAACATGGAACGAAGACAAAATAGGTTATTTTTCTTTATATTTTTCGATTAGGGTCACCGGGTTTAGTAGCGCTACTCTCAATGAATTCAATACTTTATTGCCCATATTGCCCATAAATTATCTATTGCCTGCCTAGGCAATTCTATTTCTTTATTTTCCGCTCGGAATTTTTGTCTACTTTGATATCTTGTATTATGTATCCAGTAATATTTTGCAGCTCCTTAATGGATATTCTTCATAACGCATCAGCTACATAAATGTCCTTTCCCATTAAATATTCGGTTGTAAAGTCGTATTCTTCTTCTAGCTCGAGCCTCATAAGCGTCAATTTAGAACTTGGATTGGTCATTGAATACAGATATGTTAGAGGTCTAAGGCCTGTGTTAATTATAAAATGTTTTCCATAAATATATGGTCAAAAATGCAATATTACCCAGTGAATTGCAGCTCAGTAGTAGACTTGTTACTTTCTCCTTTTGTGAAGGCTCTGGATGGATGCGTATGCAATGGGAAGTTGGAGTCCACCATGGGTTTGAGTTAAAACCGTTCCGCTTACTTGCATCTGCAGTTTTTTTATAAAACGTCTATAATAGTTATAAAACACCATTTCTTTTCTTCGATTTATTAGGGCAAGTAACAATGGCCTGTTATATTTTCCTACATGCTTTTGTGTGTCACTTGACTATGTGGGCTTCGGTAATTATTTATGCAAAACGGCAAATCGGCTTTCACTCACTTTTTGCCTATAGAAGTTATTGGTATTTATTGATTCGGTTTCCAGTCCGAATACATCACTATATTGGGTGCATAAGTTTGAAAGCTGTAAAGTGAACTGTGGAGGAAAGTTTTTTGAAAGTTGAGACAATACAGACTTTACATTGTTTACT
Source organism: Zaprionus obscuricornis (assembly GCA_037044475.1). Taxonomy (NCBI): domain Eukaryota; kingdom Metazoa; phylum Arthropoda; class Insecta; order Diptera; family Drosophilidae; genus Zaprionus; species Zaprionus obscuricornis. The sequence continues at coordinate 12,418 of JBAMBR010004959.1, read as the reverse complement.
GAATTGGTTTTGACTAAATCGTACTTCAAAAGTGATTCGGATTTTTAATTATTAGTCTAATTGTTGCACGTTGTTATGGTATTTGCTATGTAAATACCATATAAAATTTCTTAATTTGGAATAAATACACTGCCTTCATTTGAAATAAGTTGAATTTGTCCAATGACTTGGGATCTTGCTGGTAGAATTATTGAGTTATTGCCGAAACCTTATGTTATTGGAACATAAATTGGAAATTTTAGGTATAAGCCAATTTTCAGATGGCTGAAGTCTAATTGGCAGTTGTATTTTCTGTGTTTGTATTTTCTTAACTTATTCTTTGTATATCTATAATATAATTTTCTCGAATGTCATTGAAAAGACAAGTTCTTTTCCCGTAGCTACATGCCTAAAGGTTACGAATATGTTTTGGTTGAGATTGATGGTTTGAACTTGCGCATCTTTTACTGCTGAGCATTTGAAGGCTTTCGAGAGTTTCCCAAAGTGTTTGAGCTACTCTGACATTATATTCATTATTATTATTGTGACCTCGATTCCATTTACCACGGTCTCTATAGTTTCTTCTAGTTTGGCCTATTCCACCATTGTTATGGTTCTTGAAGTTTATTTTAAAAGGTGTTTTTTTTTAAGAGGAATAGATCTTGTGATTTAACACCGCTAGACTACTTTCGATGGCAGCCCCAAAACGATGCCAGTAAAGGAATTTATATTCCGCGAAGAACATATGCAGAGGGCATACCTGATGCCATGGCCAGATATCATTAGAGACTTAAACTTATTGGTTAACGGACGGGCCAAAGACTGGTTCTGAATGTAGTCGAGGAGTGGAGAAGTAATGAATTGGTCACTTCCAAACACGAAAGACGTGCTTCGAGTAAAAACTAATTTTTTTTAACATACCTACATTTTATTCTCTATAATACTATATTTTTCAGAATTGTTTAACAATTCGAAATATTTTATATCGTGTATATTTGTATCGTAAACACTATTAATTATGTCTAATATTTGTTGTTCTATCGTGATAGCCAAAATTCCATGATTGTTGTCTGATTAAAATGCCTTACTTCCCATGGCTCAAATTACAAATTAATAATAAAAACAACTAAGGAAAGCTACAGTCGTGTGCACCCGACAGTAAAATACTCTGCACCCTTGAATAAAACGTTATACCACTGACCATATAACCTAATCTAGTTGTATGGTCAGTGATTATATTCATGTTATACATATATATGTATGGTATGTACATATATCGAAAGGAAAAATTCAGATTAAATAGTATTGCGATCGAAATATTGCATTGTCCTCGACAAAGTTTGATACTATAGTGCTTGAGCTTGTGGGAGTTTCTGCTGTATAATGTAGATAAAAAGTAGGACACACATCCTTGTGGCACTCCAGCATTTATATCATATTCCTCAATTAATTGAAAAACTCTTTTAGTGATGTATAATTAATGATGTGAACTAGTCCCTCTAACCAAACTGGATCGAATGCCTGCGAGACGTCATGGAATATGACAGAGCAGTATCTAGGCTGTCACATATTGCACTGATGTTTAATGGTACCATATTTTTCGCGAAAGCCAAGTTGGCGGAATAATGGGTGGGAGTAGCACCTTTTCAAGAGCTTATATATGTACGTATATAATTAATTAAAGAGCATATGTACATGCCATTTAATTGGCTCGTTGCAGTGGCACAAGGATTAGATGTGTTTGATTTTGAAAAAAATTTTTTTTTTTAAATGCCGCCTTGAATTTGAGAGAATTGAGAAAGCAGGGATTGAGAAGGACTGGTGAATTTTCAGATGATAAATTATCTAAGGCCTCAGCGCAATTAAGACGCCGCGGAATTGTGAAATCGATGAGATCGTTTATTGGGATCATATGGCTAGTATCTTGGTCGACCTGAGGAGGAAAAGTCAAGCTTGTTCGAAGTCTAAATTATGGCGCTGTAATGCCTGCACTTTGTGTCAAAAAGTCGTGAGCCCCAAATAAGGGAATGTTTCATATTGTAGTCACCAGCTGTTATGAAGTGATTACACAGAGCCTTGGTTTGTAGAGAGAGGCACTCTTTTTTCAGGTAGATGCGTTTTTAGCTTTTTATAAACAGGACAACCCTTTTAGCTGAATAGTTTCCATCACAATTGCTACATTTTCAAATTGATGGGTTGTTTTTTATGGTAATGCAAGCTTAAGATGCAGATTACCGCAATTGAAATGCTTTTCTTAAATACCCATAGCAATTTTTACATCTATATAAAAAATTTCTCGTTTTCCTCAAAAATAAATGATTGAAATTAGTTTGAAAACTAGTTTGAAGCAACAGCTGATTTTAATTTTAAAAAAATTATTTTTCTATTTCATAAGAACTATAAAGATATAATCATCTATAGCCAATTTACTACTAAAATACATTAATAATATTAAATTAACTGTCAATCAACAAAAGACCCAACGTGGATGTTTAGCTCAATATCGATACTCGAATTGTCGTATACGTGAGAATCAGTTTTCCTTACTTGATTTAATTCATAAATTTAGTAAGTAATAATGAATTAGCTTTTTAAATTGTGTTTACTCTTTTGTGTGTATATGTTAATTTGACCTAAAGTATGTATGTAATGTAAAGACGAAGTTGTGACAGCCTCCTCCAAAGCTGTGTAACATTGATCGCTATACGCATTTCAACCCAAGTTAGTCTCCCAGTTTTAATGCTCTTCTTTATACCCAATAAAACTTTATAAATAGTTGGTAGTCCTTGATTAAATTTGTATCCTGGATTCAAGTTTAGTACAACATTACTGCCAAGTTTGGTGACATTTAGCTAGCAAAAACTTTATGTTTATGCTAAATGAATTTAGAGTTTGAATACTATTGAGATGATTACAAGTTTAAGTATGCATATTTATTAAAAAATTATGATTGACAGTCAAACTAGTATATATCAATTGTTTTATTAGATAATAAAACAATATAAGTATTAAAATATTTATTTATTTATGCTGAATACATAATTACGGTTGTTTGTTAAACAATAAACATATATCATTCCATTTTAAATAAACATTTCAGTTCTGAATAATGAGAATGTTTTCAAACAATGTAAAAATTCAATAAAAAAGGTCCATCTAAAAATGTTAAAATATCAGTTGATATTATTATGTATTAGGTATATACTACCTAATTGAGAATTGAAGTGGTAATTTATTTAATTTAAAATGATTAAATTATCAAATGTGAAATTTAATATATTCACTCTCTCTACCTCCTTTAATCTATATAATTACATTTCGTCAAAACCGTAGAAATCATTATACAAATTATACGAATAATCAACTAGCTTTTGCACAATTTAACTTTTTAAATAAGAGAGACGGTCGCGAGATAATCGCTCAATATCTATTTATTTCGGTTTCAGCTTATTCACTAAAATCATTCGTAATATGTAGTCTAAAAATAACTTAACAATTAAACTTCAATAGTAATGACAATTTATAATTATAAGATTTCGGGCGGGCGAGAGATTATGATTGACGGAGACGTGGGAATGCATGCGTCTGTTAAACGATGTTACATGTCTGTTGAGAAAAACGCTGTGAATACAAAAACAAATAAGATTTATTTGTCCTTAATTAATTATGTGTACGTGGCTTACGTGGCTTTTTCACCCAATTTTGCTTATAGCTTCTTTAAATATGCTGCACATTTAACAGCACTGCTTACTTGACCCGTATTCAGCAGATTTAACTTCTTATGCCTAGCGCGAAACTTCTTTACATAGGCGTCAATCAAATTTTTAATCTTGTGAGGATTTATTTCACCAGAGCGACTATGACAGATCTGTTATACAATTTTAGATATGGTAATAAAATAAATCATTTAATATTATGTCACAAGATCAAAACTCACCTTTGGTACAGCTCGTCGCATAATATCCTTGTATTCTTCTTTTGTAATTACTTTTTTATTAAAATGTGGCTTCAGCACTAATTTCACTTCCTCCACAACTCGTTCCTGGCGATTTAATTTTCGTAGAAGCTATATGAAAATATATTATAACAATTGGTGTGCATTTGAGTGATCATAATAACTTACTTTATCCTTGTTTTGTAAGTCTACCGCCGAATTGGGTACATCTTCATATTGGTCAACTCCTAACTTATGGCCTAAAAGAAAATAATTTGTTTATATTTTCAAATTATTTTATATTAGTATATGATAGTAGTTAAAAAAATACGGTAAAATTAACATAAACTTTTGAGATGTTGGAGAATTGATATATGCTTCTCGAACAAAATGAAACGTTATATATTCGAAAACACCATTTAGTCCCGTCAATTTGTCAAAAAACAAGTAGGGAAAGCTAAATTAAATGTTAAAACTTAGTATGCGAGGCAAAGCAAATAAATAAATTCATAGTAACCGCGGTTTGTACGGAACTACTTACTTACAAAAAATGTCCCTATTCAGAGAACCTTAATAACAAAACCGTTCGCTATCCGCAACCTGCGACCCGCCTCAGCTGCGTCGCATTCGAAAGTCCGCATTAATTCTTCGGCCAAGGCTAACTAACGTGTCTATCGTGTTTAGCTGATTTCTGATTATGTTGTAAGATTATATATTGAGACAATTTTTAAAACTACACTTATCTGAATATATATTATAAACAATTATAAGCTTCAAAAAATAATAATACTAAGGATTGTTAGACCCGGACGTACATATTTAATATTTGGAACATCGTTTCAAATGACGACTGTAAATAGAAAATACAAAGGGAAGAATATTATTTGACGATCGCTGAAATTTTCAAAGGGCACACAGAGACTCGAGAATGAATGTGTTGCTTTGCCTAGCAGAACGTCAGAGAAATTTTAGATCGTATTTTTTATCGTACTTCGGCTGGGACGATATGCGCGAATATCGTTGGGACGCCTCGCCTCGTCCTTTGTGGACAAAACGCTTGTATGAAATTAAGTATCTAGTAGTTATTTTGTCAGTGATAAAATTTCACTGTATCAAATATAAATACCAATTTAACCAATTTAAGAATACATAAAGATTTAGATATATCCTAAATTACAAAAAAAAAAAACAGCATAAAATATATAAAATACATGAAAATAAACTAGCATTAAATTTAGTAGACAATAGATTAGTTCTAAAAATACTAAAAAGAATACACATCGTGGATTTCCCTGACAGATTAACTTAAAATAACAAAAATAATGTTGAATATAATAACAGAGTTCAATGGAAACTAATTATGTTATATTAAATACTAGCTATAAAATTTACTTATTATTTGCATAGATTGTAAATAAATATAAAAATTGAAAAATAAAAATTCAAATTCGCCTCACTCACTTATGCTGACGTGCATGGGTGTTTATATGGGTATTTAAATGGGAAAATGAGCAAATGTGCATAACAGGAAGAAGTAGCGTGCCACAGCTAGAGAGCCAGAGATACCAAATTTGGTACGTAGACTCCTGTATAGCGTGTCAAAATCAAGTTTTTTTCAAACCTTGGATGCGATACAAACACATTCTAATTTTGAAGGGGGCTTCTAAGCTTCAATATAAAAAATGTATCCTTTAATTAAGAAACCAAAAACTTATTAAGCAATAATTTGCACGGTAAAATCAGTTTGCCGTGAGAGGGCGCATAGCTGTCAACGCAATGCTCTCATACATGTATGTAAATAAACACACACACATCCACATGCACGTAAAAAACAGATCTGCAATTCTGCATGAGTGAGCGAGGTGAGTCCGAGCGTAAAGTAAAGTACGAATATCGAACGCAGTCCGTTATTAAATAAATATGGTATTATTACAATTCTGCAAAGCAATTGGCTCAAAGATAATTGAAACCCACCTTTAGTTTTGGTTTTACGTTCATTTCTGTTATTCGCACGTTGTTTTCTTCCTCCCGAGTTGTTGTAACGCGAATGCAATTTAATTTGACCAACAGGGGAAGCACTTCCAAATAGGTTGTCAAACATCTCTGCCTTTCCACTGCCCTTTGTCCTTCTTATTGATCCCATTGCGCTACCATCGGGTGGTGGTTCAAACAAATCCTCATAGTCTGCGGAGCCAGGTGAGTACGGACTTTCAATGTCTATATTAAAGGACTCGTCCAGAATGAGACCACTAACTCCTACACTGCCACCGCTAGTGTTTCCGTTTCGTAGACCACTGGTAGAAGTTGACATATTAACATTTCCACTGTTGCTGCTGGTTACACTTCCACCCGTGTTTGGTAGTGTTGATAGTTTCCTTTTCAGTGGCGGGCTTGATATTACTGGTATATGTTGAGATGAGGATACTGCGGTGCTGCTCGAAAGGAGGACATTCGAAAGAACTGTAATTGAATTCACGTTGTCAGCATTCGTTTCCTCATTGCCAGACACCGTTGACATCGTACTGTTTATTGTGCTGTTATTAACATACTGAGATGAAACATCACAAGTTTTGTTAGCAAGTTCAGGCTGTAGAGAACTGTTGGAGGGCTTGCTCATAAGCTTCATTACAAAATCCACAGCATTGATAACACTCGAATTTGGTTGTGTAGTTGTGTTACTAGGATTTGAAAGATTTGCTGTTACTGCACTAACGGTTAGTATTTCATCATCGTTGTGACTGCTGGTATGCTGCTGGGTACAAGGATGGGTATCGATTTTATCCGCACCAATTTTGCCCTCTAGACTCTGTGATGCGTTCGGTGTAGGGGAACGCGGGGATAGGGAGGGCGATTTTGTTGGCTCAAAAGGATCGTAGGCATCTGGTGAGCATGGGCCTGATTCGGGTGGTGTATTTGGACCAATTTTTTGTGTAGATATCAAGTTATCATTTACATGCGTTTGCTGTTGTTGTGACTCATTATCAACAGCGCTGCGCATGGAACATGCCGTATCAATGTCATCCGCCGAATGTATATCGTCGGTATCATCAAGCAATGGATTATTGCGGACTTTGTGCTGTTTTTTGGCGGGTAAATTAAATTTGACTACATGTTGCGGCTCGGGTGGCGTTTTAGGTCCTGTCGTTTGCGTTAGATTCTCATATGAAGTATCCAACATATTTTGTAAGCAATCTGTGGGCGGTGCTTTCTCACACTGTCCATTTTCTCGCATCACTTGGTGATCCGCTTCAGAGGCTGCACTGCTTCTTCGTCGTTCATGTCGCAATAATTGATTATCATTGGCATCTTCGCTGTCAGTGAGCACAATTACATCCGCAGGCTCCTGATGCACTTGAAAAGGTGAACGCTCCAGATCAATTATTGCTACCGGTTTAGCATCAAGCTTTTTACGTTTTCTTCTTGACTTTTTACCCGATATGCCACAGCCACTATTGTTTGTGATACGATCCATAGAGGTTCGCCGGTCAACAAGAAACTCGTCGCGTATTGATGTCAGTGTTACCCCAGCATGTTGTTGTGCTGTTCCAGCCAATGAGGTATTCGACACGTCTTTGTTGAAGCTGACGCTAACCAATATATTGTTACCAGATGCAAATACTTCCTTAGAGGGCATGGGTTCAGGGGTTAAACTGTGCCGCTTTCGCTTTTTCTCCTTACGTTGCTGCTTGTCAAGCATTTTCTTCTTTTTCTTACTCTTATCTCGCTTGGATTTAGTCTTTTTGCCTATGCCCGATGTAAAACAGCGTCTAGGATCCTCTGTATAATAAGGGGCGCTTGGCGGTAATGGCGATGCAAGTGGTGGTGTCCAGGATGTTGGTTTATCGCCAACCTCTTGGACACACTTATGACTATAATTTAGGTTTTCTCCAGAAAGGCTTGGTGTAGGAGAAGGAGACCATTGAGACGCTCCAATACCTCCTGATATTTTCTTCGATTTCTTATTCAATTGTGGACCAAGAAAATCATCGGCATCGTCGAAGGAATCCCGTTGTCGGGATAAGCGACGCATTCTACCAACTGGGCTATTACTAGCCACACGTTTTTTGCCCTTTTTTTTCTTATCTCCTTTCTTTTTTTTCTTTTTTCGTGGACTTTTCGATAGGCTTCGACTTAATCGAGGTGTATAACGTGGTGAATAACTAGGTGAATCCTTCACTCCAGTCCCTTCTGAAATTCGACCACCATTTATTCGCACTGGCGTATGGGAACGGGAACGCAAAGAAATTGTGCTGTTGCTTCTTTGCAGCTGATGCAATGGTGTGTTGAGATGTACAGTTAACAAGCTTTTTATGGCTGATTGTTGCGGTAGCTGCGACGGTGAGATGTTAAGACTCCGCCCGATAGGTGACACCGACGCTCTTCGCCGTTTTCCGCCACCGCCAACTTGAGCTGGTGAAGGTGAAATACTAAAGCTGCGAAAACGTTTAAGCGAGGAAAGACTTTGCGAACATGACATACTACGAGAAAAGCTCCGCGATTGTTTACACCTTTCAAAACTTATGGAACGACTTTTCGCAGATCGAGTAGCATCTCGCCCATAGCGATCCTTTTGCTGATGCCGCGAGGCACTAACAATATTTCGTACGTCATAGCGAGGCAGTTCGCGGCGTTTGGGTCGATTGAAGAACGGCTGCAAATTGTGATTTAACTGCTGTTGATACTGGTTGTGTTGGCTATGATGGTAGTTTTGGTGCTGCTGATAATAGGGTCTGTTCGAAATATTTTGGTTGCGATAACTAAACCGAACTGCACCACGAATTCGCGCACTACCGCCTCCGCGTCCATAGTCGCGACCTCCGAACATGGATCTCTGACGCGAGATTGATTTTGAGCGGGAATGTGATCGACTATTTCGCCTACGTCCGCGAGGAGATTTACTTGCCATACGAATGCGATTGATACTGCAACTACGATTTCTAGGACTTTGACTACAGCTACTTATACGGCTTCGGCTACGGCAACGATTACGACCACGGCTAGAAGTTCTTGAAATTGATCGAGGGGTCTGGGATTTAGACCGTTCAGATCGTGAGTGATTCGCTTTTTGTTTATCCCCTCGATAATTACGATCTCTTCGGCGCTTGCCTACTTTTTTAAATGATTCAGTATTCTCTTTCTCATGTTTGTAATCTCGCTTCGATTTACTTGTACCTACATTACGACGACGACTGAGGCTACGTCGCGGGCTACGACTGCGCTGTTTTGACTCATTGTCATTTGCTAATTCTTCATCCTCAGATATCAGTTCTGTACCCATGTCCCCACCGCCACTACTTTCGCATTTTACATTGTCATTTTCCTCGTCATGAGATTTCTTTAAATTGCTGTTTGAAGCATCACACTCATTGGCATTCTCACTTTTCTTATATTGCTTACCGCCTGCAGATTCATCTTCCAATGTTTTCTCATCTAAGCACGGTGTATAGGAGCGATCCGCGTCTAACTGATCTCCTGAAGCTTTTTTCGGGCTTTCTGTGGAATCAGCATCAATGGATGTATCCTTCTTTAGTGCATCATTAAGTAGCGACTTTTCAAACACCTTTGGCTTGTCAATATCCAATTCTTCCCAGTCGCTGTCGTCATAGAGTTCTAGGACGCCTTTAACCCTGTCCATATTACGGTTATTTTTAGGTATTGGACTGAGAGTACAACGAGTGTTTGTATTCGTATCGACATCCCCATGTTCTTTGTTGTCATGTTGTGTTTGTAACGGACCAATTGAATCGCTGGATATCAATTTGTCTGGATTTCGGATAGGCTTCAAAACAACTCTCTTATATTCTTCATCTTGTTCTTCAGTAGGATTTTCGGGTTCATACAGGTCGCTACCAGCATTTCGAACTTCACTGACTATTGGTGGAGTCTGTATTGCTTGGGGCTCTGGAGGCAAAGGTATGTCTTCATCATCGTCTAATTGTACCAAATCTTCGTTCATATTATCGTCATCCTATGTATAAAGAAAATGTAAACAAGTTTAAAGAACTAGAACGTGATTGTTTATGCCTTAGCATGAGTATATTATTAGCGGCTTAATTTTTGAAACACACAGAAAGTGAAGATACAGATATCCCCTACTAGAATTGGTCGTGACTGTAATGTCTCTATGAATTTAAATTAAAAAAATTTGCTAGGGTATATAATATTCTTGGCGCGGCACTACTTTCATTTTTGAAAATCATTTCTTTTTTGTTTTGCAATCTGAATGTTGGTATATTATTTTACTAAGAAGACGGATCGATTAAATGCGGATTAAATCGGTACTGACTAATTAGAGTACTTAATATAAACGATAATATCTCGTTCTGTCTGTTACATACATTTTCACATGTAACAAAACGGATTCTAAATGGTAAACATTTTAATTATACTCTTGCAAATATGCATGTCCGTCTCTCCATCTGTTTTAACCCATTAGTCTCTCAGTTTTAAAGCTATATTAATTATCTTTATATGCCCCTAAGCTGTATGTGAGTCGGAACGGGCCGGATCGGAGCACTATATCATATAAGCTGAAATACCAAAAATTTCGATTTTATATGACAAGTCTGCAGATGATAACCTTGCTTTTTTGTTGAAAGTTAATTGCATATTAGCAAAACTGATTAATTTTTTATAGGTGATATGGAAGTCAGGTATTAATGATAATAATTAGTTTATACCTTTTTTGAATTCTGTGCGGCTAATTGTGGTTGGGCGAACAATTCGGTGGCCACAGCCTGTGACTCCTGTGAATAAATTGAAAAATTTGGACAGTTTTCTTCATTGGTATCGTCCCTACTTTCAGTATGAGTTGTGTTTGCAAAACCTCTGTTCAATTTAAACAGCGAGCTATTCCACGAGAGGCTGGGCGGTGGGGTAGGTGGCGGTGGAACAGACAATACAGGCGGCATTGATATGCGTGGGCCAAAAACACCAGGTATATTTACAGGTGCTTGTAATCCACCAAACTGTGGTCTTTGTGGTTGCTGAGGAATATGAGCAAAACTATTAGTGGACAGGGAAGGAACTGTTTCGCCTGTCAAATATGACAATTGATGAGTTGTTTGCATATTTTGATTGCGTTTCTGTTGTTGTTGCAGTAATTGTTGTTGTTGTTGATTAGGTATATTAAAATTAATGTTAATATTGTTATTAAAAGATTGATTGGTTAATTGAGTCTGATCACCACGAGTCGAATGCTGTTGATACTGACTAGATCCAGATCCTCCACTTTCACCGTCTCCACCTCCCCCACCACCACTTCCAACATCCACGCTTCGATAGTCGTTATTGTTACCACTATAACTATTATTATAATTTCCGCTTGCACCATCGCCTTGATTGAAGTTCGGACCAGCGCCACCTCTTTGATACAGTGGCACCTGAGTTATTTGCTCAGCGACTGGTTTCGAATCATTCGTTTTAGTAGAAATGCTTTTTTCAATTCTTGTCCTCGATTTCTCGGTTGGCAGCGTTAAGCTGCCATCAGATTTAATTTTAACATTGTTTAGATTACGAGAAGCGTTATGCCAACGTTCTTGTATGTCCATTATTGAGGTCAGAATATCGGTTGACGCTGCACCGATATGTGTTATGGGCGAAGTTCGCACTTTACCCAACAGCAGCGCTTTACGACTACGTGTTTCTCCAATACTATTAAAGCGAACTGTTGTTTGAACTGCAGTACCAGATGTATTGCCTGGATCAGATGATCCTCCAAATCCTTCGTCGTGCATATTGTTGTCATCTGAAAAATATTCTAAGTCGTTCGCACTGCCGAACAGCGAAAAAGTATTTGCGTACGAATTTGAGCGACGCCAACCGTCAGTTTTAATGCCTAGCCGTTCTGCCAGACGCTGGCTAGCGGTCATTCGCGCACCTTTAGTCACATGGTAATCGCCTCGGCGCGATGTCTTCTGCCTTCGACGACGACGTATGAGTTTTTTGGCTGTTTTAGATGCAAATTTATCATCAAAATTGTTGAGTTCGTACTCCACAACGTAAGTGCGATGACGAGGTGCTCGTCTAGACCTTTTAATCTTATGTTTGGTTTTTTTGCTGTTACTACGAGTGCTTTCTATCGTTGATATTGACGTCATGTTATGATTACGCCTAGTGGTTGGCATGGATGTAATCTCTGTTTGCTGTCGTCTTGCTGATCTAATGCGGGTGTCCCGTAACACAGCTGCACGTATCCTCTCGTTTTGCCGAGTACGCAAGATACGTGGTTGTTGGACTTGGCGGACACGCAAACGAGTATCTGGTAAACCCATTCCTCGTAGATCTTCGTACAACAATTGTAAATCTTCAGCAAGTTCCAAATCCTCGTCGTTTGAATCGATACAATTGTCACAGTACCAAGATCCTTCAGGTATAACAGACAAAGGCGGGTCTAAACAATCCATATGATAGCCCTGATTACAGCTATCACACAAAAGCATTACTTCTTCCCGGTTTGGAGATTGACATATTTCGCAATTAGTCAAATCACCCAAAACCACAGCA
>JBAMBR010004958.1:0-40928 GCA_037044475.1 Zaprionus obscuricornis | reverse complement strand
TAAACAGACGCCAGCACAAAAAAAAAGAGAAAAAAAAAAAAAACTTAACCTCAAGTGCGCAGAAAAAAAAAAAGTTAAGCGTTAAATGCGCGTAAATTAGCTTTTGCTTTTGTTATGATTTTTTTTCGTTTATTTATTTTTTTATTTTTGTTGTTGTTGTTTATTTTATTTTGCGTGCCGCAATTCAATTGATATGCGTGTGAAAAATGCCGCTAAATTACGCTTAACTTTATTTTTTTTTCCCCCACCTTCAACACACGCGCTGCGCTGCGTTGCGTTGCTCTGCTTGCGTGCCGTCTGCTTCTTTGCTCTATTGTGCGCAACAGCTGTTGAACATGCTAATTAGCAATCTAATTGGATTTCTGATTGGATTTCCTTTTTTTTGCTGATGTGTCAAATTCGAACAAACTGCAAAAATTGTTTTTTTTTTTGCAATAAATAATTGATAATAGATAATAGATAAATATAAATATAGCTAAAAAAAATATACATTTATCTTATCTATAAATTTATCATGGAATTTTGCATTGCATAAGCTGCATAAGCACAAACACACACATACACACCGCAGCTCTTCCCCTTGCTACGCGTATATACAGCACAGACGAAAAGTATATGCACACGCATTTTTATGCATACATACAATATATGTAGCTATATTTATATTTGTTGCGTGTTAGCTAAGCGCAAAGCTTGATTAATTTATTGACACCTGAATATTTTTTGATTTTTTTTTTTTAGCAGTACAATGTAAATTGTTTATGTACAGTGAAACCAAGTTATAATGTATTTACTATAAAAATATATATATTTTTTTTTTGCTTTAATTGAAAATACACTGCTAAGAAAAAAATGCAAAACAACATTTTTTTATTTAAATATTGAATTTATTTATAACGTTGAACTTGAAGCATTTTTATTTTTTTATTTATTTTTTTTTTTTTTTGTTGAACAATTGGAACAATTTCGAATAATTAATTAATTATTTTAAATAATTGCAAGAGCAGCTACTATTGAAAATTTCTGATTATTATTATTATTATAAATATATTTTCACTAATTTGAAGCGACGAAAATTTGCGACACTATAAGAGGAGAAACATGCATTTTCAATTAATTTATACGAATTATTTTTTTTTTAAAAAAATTACTGCAAAAAAAAAATTATTAACAATTTTTTTCTTTTCTATGCAAACATAATTTTTTTTTTTTTGTTTGTTTTTTTTTAAGCCTTTTTTTTGCCAAATACTAAAAAAAGCATAATAAAAATTGCTTTTACAATAAATATGAGGGGGCTAAAAAAACACGACGATAATAAATGTAGATAATATCATAATATAATAATTTTCGATATTAGATTCTTTATCAAAGCCATAATCTTAATTTTTTACTAATCTGAAACATATAATAATAGAGTATAGCATAATATATGAAAATAATGAAATAGATAAGTACATAATAGTACATAGATATCAATTTAATTCTTTTAACTAACTGCAGAAATATACAATTTATATACGAAATAAAAAAAAAACTTTTCAAATATTACTTAAAAAAATAAACAAAAAAAAAAAAATAGAGATATTTCACTTTTGTTTTGAAACTTTTGCAAAAACGTTGAAAATAAAATTAATATTAAATTTCAACAAAAATTTATTTCTACCTGCTAGTTTTTTTTTCTCTATTTTTTTTGGCTATTTTTGGTATTTTTTTTTTTTCTAACAATTGCTTTTCAATTGTCAAAAGTTTTCTTATTTTTCTTTTTTTTATATAATTTTCTTTTCTTTTTTTGGCACTGTTTCGCGTTTATTACGCAATGAATTCAAAGTGCAAAATATGATGTACGATCCGTAGACCTTGTTATTTGCCTTGTTTTATAGCTGATTATAGATGAATTATATAGATGTTTTTTTTTCCCGTTGTTTTTTTGAAAAGCTGCGAGACGATGACAATGACGACGTCACTGATAAGACAAATCCTCGATTTCACATACGGTAGCTGAAAGTCAAAAGTACATGAAATTTTATAATGTTCATCATCATTTATAACATGTGTACATAATAATAATAATAATAATAATAATCGTAATCATAATCATAATCATAATCCCCTTCAAAAAAAAAATTAAAAACTTCCATAATGATAAGAAGAATTAAGAACAAAAAAAAAAAGCAAATTTAACTACATTATGCCGAAGATTTTTATACTCTATGCTAAGAGTAAAATTTTTTCTACAAAATCTAAATTTTTATAAAGCGCCGCTTCTTCGTCCGATTTGCAATAAATTTTAGCTGACATTTATAATTCGAATTTAAACTCAGTCGCAAAAAAAAAATAATATACATATATATATGGGCGTTACAAGCTGCACGTCAAAATGAATATAACCCCCTCAGCAAAGATATATAAAAAAAATTATCTTTAAATCTAAAAGTAGCACAAGATTTTTTTTTTTTATATGTTAAATATTTTTTTTTTTTTTTTGGGTATTATTAAAAAATGAAATGTTTTTAATTAATGCAGCTGCTAATAAAAATGTTTTTTTTTTTTTTTGTTTGTCCGTAAAATTACTATACACACTGTGTGTATGTATCGAGAGTGAAAATGCAGACACACACAGAGAGAGACACGCATGGACACATATAAATGCTGCCACTGCTGCGTACATATAAAATTTATTGTGCACTTCAACTATTTGTTTATTTTATTATTATTATTTTTGTTTTATTAGTTTTTTTTTTTTTTTTTTTTTTGTTTGATTACTTTACTTTATTTTTATAATTGAATTTTATTTTTTTGAGCTGTATCGATGCGCAAATAGAAATAAATTTTTATTAATCTTATCGCGTTACTCTGCTGTTTTGCCGCTGATAAGCGAAAATGAAAAAACTCCCCCGCCTAGCAATAGATTCAATAATGCCAAATCACAAATACAAATACAAATATATATACATAATATATATATATATATATATATATAAGAGCAGAGACAGGCTCTCATGCTCTTATAAATTAAGCTTAGCGCAGAGCGAGTATGTTGTGTGTGTTGTGTCAGAGCGAGAGAGAGAGAGTGTGAGACCAAGAGAGCGCGCGCGCATCACTCTCTTTATGTATACATACATACATACATACATACATGCAAAATGAAGTATTTGCTGTTGTTGTTGTTGTGCTCTTGGACTTCAAGTTTTTTTTTTTTTTTTTTTGCAGCTGCTTCTTTAAAAAATGTATTTTCTTCACTTTTTAACGTAATGCTTTTTTTTCTTCTTGTTGTGTTTTTATAGAATAAGTGAGAATAAAATTAACTGTAAAGATGAGTCGTCAGCTATTAAGGAATCCATCGACTGCACAGCGTACAGCGAATGTTATTGCTGTAACGTCAACGTCAGTAATGCGTAGTCTTGTAACAAGCGCAAGCAGAAATGATATACTACAACAATGGCAGCAACAATGTATACTAACCAATACGGACGTTAGTGTTGTAAGGCGTCGCTGGAAATCATCGCTGGCGTTGAAACATAACAATAACAGCAGCAGCAGCAACGCTCAAACAGCAACAGCGACGCTGCGACGCAGTCAAGTAGAGGCATTGAACGCGCGTGGTTCGGTTTCGACTCGGTTAGTATTAAAAAAAAAATAAATTACTCTTCTATTATTTATTCTAATTTAAATGAAAAAAAATAATTAACATAAATATAATATTAACGCGTGTGTTTATTTTATTTATATTTATATTTATTTATTTTTTTTGTAGTTGTATGTCAACAGTGAAGCAGCAAGACAAAAGTGAAGACAAAATGAAGGTCCTAAATTTGGATAATATAAATCCAAACTTTGTTGTTATGGAATATGCGGTGCGTGGTCCGCTTGTTATACGTGCCGGTGAAATTGAAAAGGAATTGGAGCAGGTAAGTTTTATTTTTCTTTTATAATATTTATTTATTTTGTTTTCATTTTTCGCGCTTGCTCGCTCGCTCTCACTCAAACGTCAACTTTCATTACATTATTTTTATTTTTTATTTTTTGCCGCTTTTTGTCGGCTTGTTTCATGCTTTGCTTCTGTTGTTCTGTTCTTGCGTTACGCTCAAACACGCCATCTATCGTTTTAATTGCGTAGACAGAGGGAGAGTGAGAGAGGAGAGAGTGAGACGCATACATATTGAAATATTTACGTCGTATGCTTTTAACTTTTAACTCCTGCTGCTGCTGCTCTGTCTGTGCACCTGTTAATCCTTACCTCTTGTATTTTAATTGCGTTGCAAATTCCAATTAGAATTTTTTTCAATGTGTTGTTGAATTGCTAGTTGGAGCAAATAATGTAATTGCGCTGTGTGTGTGTGTCTGCTGTTATTTGAGCGTGCCAAAGTATTTCTTGTAATAGAAAATTCTAAGCGCAGCAATTTATTAAAAAAATTTTAAAAATACAAATTTTTTTAATAAATTCTTAAAGCTACATTTTTTTTTTATTTTTTTTTCATGCTTAACAATAGCAATAAAAAAAACAACAACAACAACAACTTTTAATAAATTTTAGAATTTTTCTTTTTTTTTGCTCTAATTTTTTTTATTTATTTTTTTTTTTCCTCTATTTTTTTTACTATTTTATTTTATTTTTCTCTTTTTTATTTATTTATTTATTTTTTTTGTGCTCTAATTTTTTTTATTCTTTTATTTTATTTTTCTCTAATTTTTTTTATTTATTTTTTTTTGCTTTAATTTTTTTTATTTATTTTTTTTTTTTTGCTCTAATTTTTTTTATTTATTTTTTTTTCTCTAATTTTTTTTTATTATTTTATTTTATTTTTCTCTAATTTGTTTATTTATTTTTTTGCTCTAATTTTTTTTATTTTATTTTATTTTTCTCTAATTTGTTTATTTATTTATTTTTATTTTTTTTTGCTCTATTTTTTTATTTTATTTTTTGCTGCCATTTTTTTATTGTCGTTTATAATTATCATTATTATTTTCTTTCTGTTTTTCAAGACCTTCTCTAAAGTCTACTTAATTATTTTAGATTCTTGTTATTGTTGTTGTTTTTTTTTTTTCATTTTTTCTATTTTCTATTTTTTTTTTTTATTATATTTTTTTATCACATGATTCTCTTAATTATAGGCAATTATTGTTATTATTATTATTTTTTTTTTTTATTTTCTTTGAGTCGCTTTCAATTATCTTTGCGTCTTAATTGCGTGGGCGGCGGCGTCGCTCGTTTAGCTTAACTTCAGCTTCATATAAGTTTCAACAACAATATTACAACATTTTTTTTTTTTTTTTGGCGTTTTGCCTGATAAAAAAACAGAAAGTCAAGTTCATTAAACGTCCTTGAAAAAAAAAAAAACAAAATTTATTTCATTTGCCGGCTTTAACATTTGCTTAGGGAATTTTCCTTTGTTCTGATTATATAAGTTTTGCTGCTACAGAGAGAGAGAGAGAGAGAGAGAGAGACAGAGAGAGAGAGAGAGAGGGGTAAAGGAAGCATTTTTGTTATCAGTTGTAGTCAAACATGCACAAACATGCGCAGAGAAGATGCTGTGGCTCAACAAATATTCAAAAAAAAAAAAAAATTTTTCTTTCTAGCGCAACGCAAAAGGAAAAAGAAAATGGAAAAAGAAAAATGTTTCTCTTCGAATTTTTTTTGCGCATTTTTCATGTTCCATTGATCTGCACAGTTAATCTATACACCCCACCCCACCTCCTCCCCCTCCTCCTGCTCCTCCTCTCTATATCTCTTGCCTTTCTCTTTTCACTTCATTTTGCTGCTTTGTGTTTTTTTTTTTGATTTCCTTATACGCTGCCATTTATTCTTTTCTTTTCTTTATTTTATTTTTTCTTTTTTTTTTTTTCTCCCGTTTTTATGCGTTTTTATCAAATCTTTGCTTTTTGAACATTTGCCAAGAGCATCGCTATGCAATGACTGTGGGAAGGGGAGGGGATTGTGGGGGTGTGGCTGTGGGGGTGATGCAGTCCAGCGCGTGAACTTTGTTTTAATCAACATTTTTTTTTTTCATACATTTTTCTCATTCACATTTCCATTGAATTTTTAATAAAAATTTCATTTCAATAATTTTACTGTTACAGTGCTGTTAATTAACATTAGCGCAAACTGACTGTTGCAGCATACTGTTAACAATATGTTATCTTCATGTTAAGCTCTTAACAGACACTGTTAACAATATGTAATCTTTATGTTAAGCTCTTAACATGCACTGTTAACAATATTTTATCTTTATGTTAAGCTCTTAACATGCACTGTTAACATTATGTTATCTTTATGTTAAGCTCTTAACATGCACTGTTAACATTATGTTATCTTTATGTTAAGCTCTTAACATGCTCTGTTAACAATATGTTATCTTTATGTTAGGCTCTTAATATGCTCTGTTAACATTATGTTATCTTTATGTTAAGCTTTTGTAATTATACATTCGAAAATAATTCTCTCAACACTTACACTTTGTCTACTCTGTTATGATGCTGTTAAGCACTTGACATGCTGTTAATGTTATGTTATATGTTATACTCTTAGCCCAAGCTTAATTTTATTATGTTATTGGCACTGTTAAGCATCTCAGACATGCTGTTATTGTCAGTTTTCCCGACTATGTTAAGCTCTTAACATGCTGTTTATGTTATGTTATTGGCACTGTTAATCATTTAACATGCTGTTATGTGTTTCAGGGATTTTCGCCACTTAACATGCTGTTAATGTTATGTTAAGCAGCACTGTTAAGCTGCTAACATGCTATTATTTGCATTTTTACGACTCTGTTAAGCTCTTAACATGCTGTTATTGCCGTTTTTAAGCACTCTTTGGCACTTAACATGCTGTTAATGTTATGTTATTGGCACTGTTAATGCCAGTCTTCCGACTATGTCAAACATTAATGCTGTTATTGGAGCTTGAAGGAAAATCGTAAGCCTTTAGGCACTTAACATGCTGTTAATGTTATGTTAAGCAGCACTGTTAACAAATTAACATATTATTGTTAACAGCATTTAAAAGTTTTTTACAGTTTTTTTCACATTTGTGTTGCAATTTTTTTTTTTTTTTTTGCAGCATTTTATTAACAAGTTTTTTTTGCCCTTAAGCTTGACCTTGACCTATGAGACAATATGATAATACAATGAGCTAAAACTTGATATACATAGATCGCTAACAAATGTCAAGAAATTTCAGGTTGTATAATTCTTCGAGTGTACTTAACATAGATATGAAGATTGTTGCTGTTACTGTTACTGTTGTTGTTACTGTTGTTGCTGTTGTTGCTGTTACTGTTGTTTGTCTTAAACTTGATATTATGCGCAATCAATTTGTCATATAATTGTATATATAGATATAGGTATAGATATAGATATAGATATGGCTATACTTATAGTAGCCATATATGTATATATATACAACCATATATAGCTAAAATTCTAGACTGTTGCGCTTATAGAGCAGAGATATTGCGACATATAAAAGTCAATTTTTTGCGGTCGATCGAATGTTTTGTTTACAACTTATAGCTAAAAATCGATAAGAAGAGTGAAAGAGAGAGAGACTGAGAGAGTGAAAGAGACAGACAGACAGAGAGAGTGAGTGAGTGAGAGTGAGAGATAGACAGACTGAAAGAGTAAGAGAGACAGAGAGAGAGATAGACTGAGAGAGAGATAGACTGAGAGAGTGAAAGAGAGAGAGAGATAGACAGAGTGAGAGAGACAGAGAGAGAGATAGACTGAGAGAGTGAAAGAGAGAGAGAGAGAGTAAGAGTGAGTGAGAGAGAGAGAGATAGTATATATATATATATAGCTATGCAAACACTTTCAACACACATTCGATAAGATTCTTTGACATTATACACACACACACACACACACACTCTTGCACTATAATTATTTAAGCGTTTCGTCGTCGTTCGTCAGGTGCTTCAGTTGTTGCGACAAATACAACAACAACAACAACAACAACAAGAACAACAACAATCTATTAAATTAACATCAAGTATCAATTACTCATATTTGTATACAAATTTCATAGCACACATTGAGAATACACTATTATAACTAGCAATACTGTACACTAGAGTCTAGTGTTAAGGCTTGCACAATGAGCTTTACTTAGTGTTATATTGTTCAATGGAACTTAACATGTTTGTTTATAGTTAAGAATTACTAGTCCTAGATTTTATTGACTCTACATTTTTATACATCTCTATAACATTATTCTTTCTCTCTCTCTCTCTCACTCTCTGTCTCTATCTAGATTCTCTTCTCTCTTTGTAGATGCTCTTCTTCCTGTACATCTTCTTTTCTATGTATATCTTTCTTTCCCTCTTGCTTTTTGTAGATCTTTCTCTCTTGCTCTCTATATAATCTTTTCCTCTCTCTCTCTCTCTCTCTCTCTTTTTACTTTTTCATATAGCTCTTTCTCTCTCGTACTCCCTGGTAGATCTTTCTGTTTATCATTCATTCTCTCTGTAGCTGGATTGTTTTTCTATAGAAACTTCTCTCTGTAGATCTTTCTTTTCTCTCACTTCCCCTATAAATCTTTCTCCCCTGTAGATCTTTTTCTCTCTCTTTCTTTTACTTTCCCTGTAGATCTTTTTCTCTCTCTCTCTCTCTCTCTTACTTTCCCTATAGATCTTTTTCTCTCTCTCTCTCTCTTACTTTCCCTGTAGATCTTTCTCTCTCTCACTTCCCCTGTAGATCTTTCCTCCTCTTTCTCTCTTGCTTTCCCTAAGATCTTTCCTCCTTGATTTCCCTGAAGATCTTTCTTTCTCTTTTGTTTTTGTAGACTTTCTCCCTCTCCCTGGGATCCTTCCTTCTCTCTCTCTCTCTTACTCCCTGGTAGATCTTTCTGTTGATCATTCTCTCTGTAGATGGATTCTATATCTATAGAGACTTCTCTCTATATATCATACATCCCATCATTCAATTGCTCCTTCTCTGTGTAGAGAGATCTCTCTCTCTCTATATTTATACACCCATCTCTCGCTCTCTCTCCTTCTCTCTCTTTATAGTTGCCATTTTTCCACATTTTGATAGAAGCTTTTGTGTTTCTTTCTCTATTCACTTCTGTCTTCTAAGATTCTTCTCACTATTTCTGTTGCTGGTTAAGTTCTCTCTCTCTCTTTTTCTCTCTCTCTCTCTCTCTCGATATTCCTTTAGTTTCATCCCTGCAACTTGGTTTCTTCCTGCCTCCCTCTTTATATCTAGCTCAAATTGCACCAACGACTGTATATACTCTTGAGTATAGAGTATAGAGTATAAGTACAAGTACAAGTTTCAGTACATGATGAGCTCATTAATCACTCCGACTCTATCTCTCTCTCTCTCTTTCACACTTACACACGCATACATGTGTCTCTCTCTCTCTCTCCCTTTCGTACTGCTTGCTTCATTATCTGTTCCAGTCGCAGTCATAGACGTCAAATTCTTATTAGAATCTCATTAGCAAATTTGTTGCTTTGTTAGCTTCTGCTTCTTGCTACTTGTTATACTACTTTTTTTTTCTTCTCTCTCTCTCTCTCGCTCTCTCTGTCTATTTCTTTTTCTATTTCGATTTCTTCTTCTTCTTGCTATTAATTATTCTCTTTTGTGTGTGTTGCCTTCATTAAGTTTGGGAAATTAAATTTCATATTGTTCGTGTGAATATGTAGAATGACACAAAGCAGAATGCGACGGATCGTGTAAATATCTGTATATATATATGTATATATATATATACATATATAAATCTACGCTGTCTCTTTCACTGCCTCTCAATCTCTCCCTCTCCCTCTCTCTCTCTCTCTCTTTCTCCCCAATTCGACTGCATGCGCGCCTCATAAGCAATTGAATTTGTTAAGCGAGTACTGCAGTTGAATTACTTCACAATAAATATGTGTAAAATATATTTAGCTATATTATAGCTAAAACTAGCTAGATACATACAAACATATGTATAACAATTGCTTGTGCTTCCTTTTATACTCGGTGCCCATTGGGTAGCAAGAGTATATTGGCTTTGTGACAGCAGCAAATGTATGTAACAGCCATAAGGAGGCGTATGCCGACCCCATAAAGTATATATATATTCTGATTCAGGATCAATAGGCGAATCGATTGAAGCATGTACGTCTGTACGTCCTGTATAAACACACAGATCTCGGAGACTATCAGAGCTTCCAGACTTCATTTCATTTTGCAAAGTGCTTGTATTAGTTGCAGGCAGTTCAAGTTTATTTTGGATTTTTTGCCACGCCCCCCCACTAGAACACCTCCACAAATCGATGAAAACCAATTTGAACATAGCACTGCAACCACATCCAGTCAAGCTACAGGACTGAATTTTTGTACAAAGTTTATCTGGAAGTTGTGTAAAAATTTGGTACAGATCGGATTTTTAACATGGAAGTTATACACATTTCAAAGAGGCGTCTCTATAGCGTACGCTTGCCTGCGGCTCTCACTCCACACGTCGGCAACATTTACTCAGTGTTTCTTACACTTGTAAAGAGCGTGGCTCAGTGGTTAGAGCGTTGAACTCGCGTGCATGAGGTCCGCGGTCTCATGGCGATTATTTCTTTTTTTTTTTAAATTAACTTAAAATTGGCAAGTGCGCAGCACGAGCTAAATAAATATATAAATATAACTTTGGGCACCGAGTATTATATAGTCGAGCATACTCGACTATAGCTTACTTACTTTGTTGTTATTGTTGTTGTTGTACTGCAATTGTACTAGATTCTCTCTCTCTCTCTCTGTCACTCTCATACACACACTCGTTGTGCTGTGCTGTGTTATTTATTTATTTATTTTTTTTGCCGCAACTTATTTATTTAAGCAAATTAAGAACTGTGGAAAAAAAAACGTTTCCAATGTTTGTAATGCAAATGTCATAAAAAAAAAATAAAAAAAATTTTTTTTTACCATTTTAAGCTAAAAAAAAAATAACAGCAGCAGCTGCAATGAAATTTCTTAAAAACAAATTGAATTTCATTTCATTTTGTACAAAGCTTCGTTTTTTTTTTTTGTTTTTTTTTTGCTAAATATTTTTATTAAACAAATTACAACAATGAAATGTTGTTTTTTATTTACAAGCGTCGCCGCCTTAACAGCTTGTTTCTATTTATTAGCTGTGACAGCTTTTGATTTAATGCCACGCCCAACGCCCATAACGCAATACTTAGAGTTATCGCGCATTAAATTTGTTTATTTAATGGGCGGCAATTATTAAAGTAGCATTAACTCTGCGCGTATTTTCATATCATTATCATCATCATCATCATCATTAGCAGCTAACACAAGCTCAAACATCATCATCATCATCATTATGTGCTGCTCCAATCTTTTTTGTGGCCCATTAAACATGCAATTATATTAATTCAATTTTCTCATTTCCGAAATTTATTTTTATTTTTATTTGCAGGGCGCTCAGAAGCCTTTCGATCAGGTTATTCGGGCCAACATTGGGGATTGCCATGCAATGGGACAACAACCTTTGACATTTTTGCGACAGGTAAAATATTTCTATTAATTATGCTAATTATTAATTAATTAAACAATTAAAGATTTAACATAACCTCAAGTTAAATATATTCTAAAATATTTATAAAAAAAAATATTTAAATATATATATAAAATATATAAATATATATATTCTAAAATATTTGAAAATATATACAAAATATTTATAAAAAAAATATTTAAATATATATTTAATATATTTTAAAATATAAATACAATTTACAAATGCATAAGAAAACATTTACAAAATATTTAAAAATATATAAAAACAAGTAAGAAAGTTATAGTCAAAAAAAAAAAAAAAAAAAAAAAAAAAAAAAAAAAAGTTATATTATATTTTATTTTTCTCGTGCTGCGCACTCGCCATTTTAAGTTAATATAAAAAAAATTTTAAAAAAAAATAATAAAAAAATCGTCAAAAAAAAGAACAAGATTATTAATAGCGAACTAAAAAAAAAAAAAAAAAAAAAAAAAATCACTTAAAAAAAAAAGTGTGAGAAACACTGAAAAAATAAAAAAAAAAAAAAAAAAAAAAAAAAAAAAAGCGCGACCGCCTCTCAACTTTTGAAATTTGAAAAAAAAATAACTTCCATGTTTAGTATCTGATCTGTACCAAATTTGTACACAACGTCCAGATAAACATATTCTAACTTTTTTCTGTAGCTTGCCTGGGTGTGGGTGAAGTGGTGTGTTCAAAATGGTTTTCATCGATTTGTGGAGGCGGAGGGGGGCGTGGCAAAAATCCAAAATAAACTTGATCTGCCTGCAAGTACTACAAACACTATGCAAAAAAATGAAGTCTCTATCTCTTATAGTCTCCGAGATCTGTGTGTTCATACGGACGTAGCGGCAGACAAGCGGACAGACGGACAGACGGACATGCTCCAATCGACTCGGCTGTTGATCCTGAGTTAGAATATATATACTTTATGGGGTCGGCCACGCCTCCTTATGGGTGTTACATACATTTGCTCTTGTCACTAACCCAATATACTCTTGGTTCCCAAAAAAAGGGCACCGAGTATAAAAATATTTTAAAATAAAAAAAACAATTTAAAAATCCAAAAGCAAAAAAATTATATTAAAAAAAAAAATGAAATACAAAAGAATATTTAAATATATGTAAAAAAATATTTATAAATATGAAAAAAAATATTTATAAATATATAAAAAAAATATTGAAAAATATGTTTTTTTTTTTTAAATTTACTAAAAATATATAAAAAGCATATACAAAAATATTTTACAATATATAAAAATATAATATTTAAAAATGCAAAAAAAAAAAAAACAATTTACAAATGCATAAAAAATATTTATTTGTTTAAAATAAAAAAAAAAATTACAAAAAAAGTATATTTACAAATATATAAAAAATAATTTAAAATATATTAAAAATATATAAAAAAAAATATTTAAAAATATTAAAAATATATATAAAAAATTTAAAAAAATATGTAAAAAAATTTTAAATATACAAAAAATATTTAAATATATATATATAATATTTTAATATAAATTTAAATATTTGAAAATATATAAATAAATAATATATAAAACATTTAAAAATACTTAGCAAAATGTATGTATTTTTATATGTATAAAACATTTTAAATAATTATGAAAAATAATTTTAAATATTTTAGATTGTATAAAAAAAAAATATTTTAGAATATATAAACAAAAAATATAAAATACTTGTATATAAAAAAAAATAATTTAGAAAATATATAAAAAAAAATAAAATAAAAAAAATATTTGAAAACACAGTAGAATCCGGTTATAGCGACTTTCAAGGGACCGATGATTTTACGTCGTTATACCCGGAAGACGCACTAACCGAAAGGAGTTTGTATGTATAAGTTTGTATGAGGACCAACCAAGCCATTGAGTTTTCGTCGTAATAACCTGTCGGACCGCTTATAGTGTTATAACCGGATTCTACTGTATATAAAAAATAAAAAATAATAAAAAATATATTAGAAAATATATATAAAAAAAATAATAAAATATAAAATATTTCAGAATATATATAAAAAAATAAAATAAAATAAAAAAATATTTTAAAATACATGAAGAATATTTTTAAACATTTCAAAAATATTTCAAAACATAAAAAGAATATTTGAAAATATATAAAAAAAATTAAATTATATATAATATAATATATATAAATATAATATAATATATATATAAATAAAATAATAAATAAAAAAATAAAATAAAAAAAAAATATATAAAAAATTATAATAATATATATATATAAAAATTAAATTCATTAAATTAAAAATTAATTAAAAATATATATATATATATAAACATTTAAAATAATAATTGTATAAAAAAATAATAATAAATATTTTGAATATTTACTAGCTGCTGGCCTTAACGATGGAGCCACGTCTATTAACCAGTCTCGATTATCCCGATGATGTTAAGGAACGTGCATGTGCATTACTTGAAGCCTGTCAAGGTGGTTCAATGGGTTCATATACAGACTCCGCTGGCTTAGAGCTAGTACGTCGTCAAGTTTGTGAATTCATTGAGAGACGTGATGGTGGTGTACCATGCGATTGGCAAAATATTTATTTAACTGGCGGTGCATCACCTGGCATTAAAACAATCTTATCATTATTACATTGCACTGTCGATGGACAAGAGCCTGGCATAATGGTACCAATACCACAATATCCATTATATTCAGCAACAATTTCTGAATATGGTATGAAAAAGATTGATTATTATTTAGATGAGGATAATAAATGGGGATTAGATGGCAGTGAATTGCAACGTGCCTATGATGAAGGTAAACAGACAGCTAATCCACGTGCATTGGTTATCATTAATCCTGGTAATCCGACGGGTCAAGTATTATCACGTGAAAATATTGAAGAAATCATATGCTTTGCATATCAAAATAAACTCTTAATACTCGCCGATGAGGTATACCAAGCAAATGTTTATGATAAAGACTCCGAATTTCATTCATTTAAAAAAGTAATGTCTGAAATGGGTGAACCATATTGTAAACAAGAATTGGTTAGCTTTTTATCGGTATCAAAGGGTTATCTTGGTGAATGTGGTTTACGTGGCGGTTATATGGAAGTACATAATCTATGCCCCAAAGTTAAAGCAATGTTAACAAAATCAATAACAGCATCATTATGCAGCACAACAGCTGGACAAGTTGCATTAGTGCGTTGTATCATTATCGTAGCACAATTTTACCACAAACCGATAAATTGAAACTTATGATGGAGAAATTCCGTGTATTCCATGCCGACTTTATGCAAAAATATAAATAAAAAGTTCACAGTGTGCACAGTGTCCATCGCGCATACAATTTGACCGAGATTCCTAATACTACAAAATATATATATATATATATATATTTTTTTTTAGATTTTTGTTTTTTTTTTTTTTTGTTTTTATTTTAATTTCAAAATTGTAAAGTGTTGAAAAATATTAAAAAAAAAAAAGAAAGAAAATTATAAAAAATGTTTCAAAAAAAAGCAGAAAATTATAAGAAATGTTAAAAAAAAAATATAAATATAAAAAAAAAAAAAATGCATTGTGTGTCAATTTTTTTCATATATAAAAATATATAGAAATATATATTTTTATATATTTTTTTATATTTATATTTTTTTTTAACATTTCTTATAATTTTCTGCTTTTTTTTGAAACATTTTTTATAATTTTCTTTCTTTTTTTTTTTTAATATTTTTCAACACTTTACAATTTTGAAATTAAAATAAAAACAAAAAAAAAAAAAAAAACAAAAATCTAAAAAAAAATATATATATATATATATATATATTTTGTAGTATTAGGAATCTCGGTCAAATTGTATGCGCGATGGACACTGTGCACACTGTGAACTTTTTATTTATATTTTTGCATAAAGTCGGCATGGAATACACGGAATTTCTCCATCATAAGTTTCAATTTATCGGTTTGTGGTAAAATTGTGCTACGATAATGATATGTGCCAGGTATTTGACCAAAACCGCTGCCAGGCACAATGCAAATGCCTAAAAAAAATATGAAAATAATATATAGATATATATATATATGATAAATCATAATAATTATTATTATTTACTCACCTGTTGATTCAAGCAATTCGAATGCATAAAATACATCAGCATGCATATTTTTCTTTTTTGCTTCTTCAACAGCTTTGGGGGGTATATCAACTTTGGGGAATACATACATGGCACCCTGCACTGGATTAACAGTATAACCCTCGAAACTGCTTAATGTTTTATGTACCAATTCTGCACGTTCCTTTAATGCGCTAAGTACAGCAGTTTTTTCCTTTACATATAATGCATATGATGGTTCATCTGGTTTTGGTGGATTTACCAATGCACTAACTGCAACTTGTCCAGCTGTTGTGCTGCATAATGATGCTGTTATTGATTTTGTTAACATTGCTTTAACTTTGGGGCATAGATTATGTACTTCCATATAACCGCCACGTAAACCACATTCACCAAGATAACCCTTTGATACCGATAAAAAGCTAA
The DNA here is from genome assembly GCA_037044475.1 of Zaprionus obscuricornis. Lineage (NCBI taxonomy): Eukaryota > Metazoa > Arthropoda > Insecta > Diptera > Drosophilidae > Zaprionus > Zaprionus obscuricornis. The sequence continues at coordinate 24,906 of JBAMBR010004958.1, read as the reverse complement.
CCAATTCTTGTTTACAATATGGTTCACCCATTTCGGACATTACTTTTTTAAATGAATGAAATTCGGAGTCTTTATCATAAACATTCGCTTGGTATACCTCATCGGCGAGTATTAAGAGTTTATTTTGATATGCAAAGCATATGATTTCTTCAATATTTTCACGTGATAATACTTGACCCGTCGGATTACCAGGATTAATGATAACCAATGCACGTGGATTAGCTGTCTGTTTACCTTCATCATAGGCACGTTGCAATTCACTGCCATCTAATCCCCATTTATTATCCTCATCTAAATAATAATCAATCTTTTTCATACCATATTCAGAAATTGTTGCTGAATATAATGGATATTGTGGTATTGGTACCATTATGCCAGGCTCTTGTCCATCGACAGTGCAATGTAATAATGATAAGATTGTTTTAATGCCAGGTGATGCACCGCCAGTTAAATAAATATTTTGCCAATCGCATGGTACACCACCATCACGTCTCTCAATGAATTCACAAACTTGACGACGTACTAGCTCTAAGCCAGCGGAGTCTGTATATGAACCCATTGAACCACCTTGACAGGCTTCAAGTAATGCACATGCACGTTCCTTAACATCATCGGGATAATCGAGACTGGTTAATAGACGTGGCTCCATCGTTAAGGCCAGCAGCTAGTAAATATTCAAAATATTTATTATTATTTTTTTATACAATTATTATTTTAAATGTTTATATATATATATATATATTTTTAATTAATTTTTAATTTAATTAATTTAATTTTTATATATATATATATTATTATAATTTTTTATATATTTTTTTTTTATTTTATTTTTTTATTTATTATTTTATTTATATATATATTATATTATATTTATATATATTATATTATATATAATTTAATTTTTTTTATATATTTTCAAATATTCTTTTTATGTTTTGAAATATTTTTGAAATGTTTAAAAATATTCTTCATGTATTTTAAAATATTTATTTATTTTATTTTATTTTTTTTATATATATTCTGAAATATTTTATATTTTATTATTTTTTTTATATATATTTTCTAATATATTTTTTATTATTTTTTATTTTTTATATACAGTAGAATCCGGTTATAACACTATAAGCGGTCCGACAGGTTATTACGACGAAAACTCAATGGCTTGGTTGGTCCTCATACAAACTTATACATACAAACTCCTTTCGGTTAGTGCGTCTTCCGGGTATAACGACGTAAAGTCATCGGTCCACTTGAAAGTCGCTATAACCGGATTCTATTGTGTTTTCAAATATTTTTTTTTATTTTATTTTTTTTTATATATTGTCTAAATTATTTTTTTTTATATACAAGTATTTTATATTTTTTGTTTATATATTCTAAAATATTTTTTTTTTTTATACAATCTAAAATATTTAAAATTATTTAAAATGTTTTATACATATTTTATACATACATTTTGCTAAGTATTTTTAAATGTTTTATATTATTTATTTATATATTTTCAAATATTTAAATTTATATTAAAATATTATATATATATATTTAAATATTTTTTGTATATTTAAAATTTTTTTTACATATTTTTAAATTTTTTATATATATTTTTAATATTTTTATTTAATATTTTAATATTTAAATATTTTTTATATATTTTTAATATATTTTAAATTATTTTTTGCCATTTTTTTTTAATTGTTTTTATATTTTAAAATAAAATTTTGAAATATTTTTTATATATTTTAAAATAAAATTTAAAATATTTTTAACATTTTTCAATATTTTTTATATATTTGTAAATATATTTTTTTGTAATTTTTTTTTTTATTTTAAACAAATAAATATTTTTTATGCATTTGTAAATTGTTTTTTTTTTTGCATTTTTAAATATTATATTTTTATATATTGTAAAATATTTTTGTATATGCTTTTTATATATTTTTAATAAATTTAAAAAAAAAAAACATATTTTTCAATATTTTTTTTATATATTTATAAATATTTTTTTCATATTTATAAATATTTTTTTACATATATTTAAATATTCTTTTGTATTTCATTTTTTTTTTTAATATAATTTTTTTGCTTTTGGATTTTTAAATTGTTTTTTTTATTTTAAAATATTTTTATACTCGGTGCCCTTTGGGAACCAAGAGTATATTGGGTTAGTGACAAGAGCAAATGTATGTAACACCCATAAGGAGGCGTGGCCGACCCCATAAAGTATATATATTCTGACTCAGGATCAACAGCCGAGTCGATTGGAGCATGTCCGTCTGTCCGTCTGTCCGTCTGTCCGTCTGTCCGTCTGTACGTCCGTATGAACACACAGATCTCGGAGACTATAAGAGATAGAGACTTAATTTTTTTTGCATAGTGTTTGTAGTGTTTGCAGGCAGATCAAGTTTATTTTGGATTTTTGCCACGCCCCCCTCCGCCTCCACAAATCGATGAAAACCATTTTGAACACACCACTTCACCCACACCCAGTCAAGCTACAGCACTGAATTTTGGTACAAAGTTAGAATATGTTTATCTGGACGTTGTGTACAAATTTGGTACAGATCGGATAATAAACATGGAAGTTATTCACATTTCAAATTTCAAAAGTTGAGAGGCGTACGCTTGCTTGCTGTTCTCACCCCAAACGACGGCAACATTTTTTCAGTGTTTCTCACACTTGTGAAGAGCGTGGCTCAGTGGTTAGAGGGTTGAACTCGCGTGCATGAGGTCCGCGGTTCGATTCCCGAGACGATTTTTTTTTTTAATTTTTTTTTAAAAATTTTTTTTTTATATTAACTTAAAATTGGCGAGTGCGCAGCACGAGCAAAATAAATATATAATATAACTTTGGGCACCGAGTATTATATAGTCGAGCACACTCGACTATAACTTTCTTACTTGTTTTTATATATTTTTAAATATTTTGTAAATGTTTTCTTATGCATTTGTAAATTGTATTTATATTTTAAAATATATTAAATATATATTTAAATATTTTTTTATAAATATTTTGTATATATTTTCAAATATTTTAGAATATATATATTTATATATTTTATATATATATTTAAATATTTTTTTTTATAAATATTTTAGAATATATTTAACTTGAGGTTACGTTAAATATTTAATTGTTTAATTAATTAATAATTAGCATAATTAATAGCAAAGTTTTACCTGTCGCAAAAATGTCAGAGGTTGTTGTCCCATTGCATGGCAATCCCCAATGTTGGCCCGAATAACCTGATCGAAAGGTTTCTGAGCGCCCTGCAAATAAAAATAAAAATAAATTTCGGAAATGAGAAAATTGAATTAATATAATTGCATGTTTAATGGGCCACAAAAATATTGGAGCAGCACATAATGATGATGTTTGAGCTTGTGTTAGCTGCTAATGATAATGATGATGATGATGATAATGATATGAAAATACGCGCAGAGTTAATGCTACTTTAATAATTGCCGCCCATTAAATAAACAAATTTAATGCGCGATAACTATAAGTATTACGTTATGGGCGTTGGGCGTGGCATTAAATCAAAAGCTGTCACAGCTAATAAATAGAAACAAGCTGTTAAGGCGACGACGCTTGTAAATAAAAAAAAACAACATTTCATTGTTGTAATTTGTTTAATAAAAATATTTAGCAAAAAAAAAAAACAAAAAGAAAACAAAGCTTTGTACAAAATGAAATGAAATTCAATTTGTTTAAGGAAATTTCATTGCAGCTGCTGCTGTTATTTTTTTTTTTTAGCTTAAAATGGTAAAAAAAATTTTTTTTATTTTTTTTTATGACATTTGCATTACAAACATTGGAAACGTTTTTTTTTCCACAGTTCTTAATTTGCTTAAATAAATAAGTTGGGGCAAAAAAAATAAATAAATAAACAACACAGCACAGCGAGTGTGTGTATGAGAGAGACATAGATAGAGAGAGAGAGAGAGAGAGAGAGAATCGAGTACAATTGCAGTACAACAACAACAATAACAACAAAGTAAGAAAGTTATAGTCGAGTATGCTCGACTATATAATACTCGGTGACCAAAGTTATATTTATATATTTAAAAATTAAAAAAAAGAAAATCGCCTCGAGAATCGAACCGCGGACCTCATGTACGCGAGTTCAACGCTCTAACCACTGAGCCACGCTCTTTACAAGTGTAAGAAACACTGAGTAAATGTTGCCGTGTGTGGAGTGAGAGCCGCAGGCAAGCGTACGCTATAGAGAATTTGAAATGTGTATAACTTCCATGTTAATTATCCGATCTGTACCAAATTTTTACACAACATCCAGATAAACATATTCTAACTTTGTACCAAAATTCAGTCCTGTAGCTTGACTGGATGTGGGTGCAGTGCTATGTTCAAAATGGTTTTCATCGATTTGTGAAGGCGTTGAGGGGCGTGGCAAAAATCCAAAATAAACTTGAACTGCCTGCAACTAATACAAGCACTTTGCAAAAAAAATGAAGTCTCTAGCTCTTATAGTCTCCGAGATCTGTGTGTTTATACAGGACGTACAGACGGACATGCTCCAATCGACTCGCCTATTGATCCTGAGTCAGCATTATATATACTTTATGGGGTCGGCCACGCCTCCTTATGGGTGTTACATACATTTGCTGCTGTCACAAAACTCAATATACTCTTGCTACCCAATGGGCACCGAGTATAAAAGGAAGCACAAGCAATTGTTATACATATGTTTGTATGTATCTAGCTAGTTTTAGCTATAATATAGCTAAATATATTTTACACATATTTATTGTAATAATTCAACTGCAAAATTTGCTTACAAATTCAATTGCTTATGAGGCGCGCATGCAGTCGAATTGGGGAGAAAGAGAGAGAGAGAGAGGGAGAGGGAGAGATTGAGAGGCAGTGAAAGAGACAGCGTAGATTTATATATGTATATATATATATACATATATATATACAGATATTTACACGATCCGTCGCATTCTGCTTTGTGTCATTCTACATATTCACACGAACAATATGAAATTTAATTTCCCAAACTTAATGAAGGCAACACACACAAAAGAGAATAATTAACAGCAAGAAGAAGAAATCGAAATAGAAAAAGAAATAGACAGAGAGAGCGAGAGAGAGAGAGAGAGAGAGAGAGAGAAGAAAAAAAAGTAGTATAACAAGTAGCAAGAAGCAGAAGCTAACAAAGCAACAAATTTGCTAATGAGATTCTAATAAGAATTTGACGTCTATGACTGCGACTGGAACAGAGTAATGAAGCAAGCAGAACGAAAGGGAGAGAGAGAGAGAGACACATGTATGCGTGTGTAAGTGTGAAAGAGAGAGAGAGAGAGATAGAGTCAGAGTGATTAATGAGCTCATCATGTACTGAAACTTGTACTTGTACTTATACTCTATACTCTATACTCAAGGGTATATACAGTCGTTAGTGCAATTTGAGCTAGATATAAAGAGGGAGGCAGGAAGAAACCAAGGTGCAGGGATGAAACTAAAGGAATATCGAGAGAGAGAGAGAGAGAGAGAGAGAGACATAGAGAGAGAGAGAGACATAGAGAGAGAGAGAGAGAGAGAGAGCGAAAGATGGGTGTATAAATATAGAGAGAGAGCAAAGAGATGAGAGACAAAGAGACTATGACAAAGATATGTTAAAGAGAGACAGAGAGAGAGAGAGAGACAGAGAGAGAGAGAGACAGAGAGACAGAGAGAGAGAGAGAGAGCAGAGAGACAGAGAGAGAGAGAGAGAGAGAGAGAGAGAGAGAGAGAGCGAGAGATAGGTGTATAAATATAGAGAGAGAGCAAAGAGGAGAGATATGTTAAAGAGAGACATAGAGAGAGAGAGAGGAGAAGGAGCAATTGAATGATGGGAAGAATGATATATTGAGAGAAGTCTCTATAGATATAGAATCCAACTACAGAGAGAATGAATGACAAACAGAAAGATCTACCAGGGAGTACGAGAGAGAAAGAGCTATATGAAAAAGTAAGAGAGAGAGAGCTACAGAGAGGAAAAGATATATAGAGAGCAAGAGAGAAAGATCTACAAAAAGCAAGAGGGAAAGAAAGATATACGTAGAGAAGAAGATGTACAGGAAGAAGAGCATCTACAAAGAGAGAAGAGAATCTAGATAGAGACAGAGAGTGAGAGAGAGAGAGAGAAAGAATAATGTTATAGAGATGTATAAAAATGTAGAGTCAATAAAATCTAGGACTAGTAATTCTTAACTATAAACAAACATGTTAAGTTCCATTGAACAATATAACACTAAGTAAAGCTCATTGTGCAAGCCTTAACACTAGACTCTAGTGTACAGTATTGCTAGTTATAATAGTGTATTCTCAATGTGTGCTATGAAATTTGTATACAAATATGAGTAATTGATACTTGATGTTAATTTAATAGATTGTTGTTGTTCTTGTTGTTGTTGTTGTTGTTGTTGTATTTGTCGCAACAACTGAAGCACCTGACGAACGACGACGAAACGCTTAAATAATTATAGTGCAAGAGTGTGTGTGTGTGTGTGTGTGTATAATGTCAAAGAATCTTATCGAATGTGTGTTGAAAGTGTTTGCATAGCTATATATATATATATACTATCTCTCTCTCTCTCACTCACTCTTACTCTCTCTCTCTCTCTTTCACTCTCTCAGTCTATCTCTCTCTCTGTCTCTCTCACTCTGTCTATCTCTCTCTCTCTTTCACTCTCTCAGTCTATCTCTCTCTCAGTCTATCTCTCTCTCTGTCTCTCTTACTCTTTCAGTCTGTCTATCTCTCACTCTCACTCACTCACTCTCTCTGTCTGTCTGTCTCTTTCACTCTCTCAGTCTCTCTCTCTTTCACTCTTCTTATCGATTTTTAGCTATAAGTTGTAAACAAAACATTCGATCGACCGCAAAAAATTGACTTTTATATGTCGCAATATCTCTGCTCTATAAGCGCAACAGTCTAGAATTTTAGCTATATATGGTTGTATATATATACATATATGGCTACTATAAGTATAGCCATATCTATATCTATATCTATACCTATATCTATATATACAATTATATGACAAATTGATTGCGCATAATATCAAGTTTAAGACAAACAACAGTAACAGCAACAACAGCAACAACAGTAACAACAACAGTAACAGTAACAGCAACAATCTTCATATCTATGTTAAGTACACTCGAAGAATTATACAACCTGAAATTTCTTGACATTTGTTAGCGATCTATGTATATCAAGTTTTAGCTCATTGTATTATCATATTGCCTCATAGGTCAAGGTCAAGCTTAAGGGCAAAAAAAACTTGTTAATAAAATGTAAAAAAAAAAAAAATTGCAACACAAATGTGAAAAAAACTGTGTAAAACTTTTAAATGCTGTTAACAATAATATGTTAATTTGTTAACAGTGCTGCTTAACATAACATTAACAGCATGTTAAGTGGCGAAAATCCCTGAAACACCTATAACAGCATGTTAAATGCTTAACAGTGCCAATAACATAACATTAACAGCATGTTAAGTGCCAAAGAGTCCTTAAAAACGGCAATAACAGCATGTTAAGAGCTTAACAGAGTTGTAAAAATGCAAATGATGGCATGTTAGCAGCTTAACAGTGCTGCTTAACATAACATTAACAGCATGTTAAGTGGCGAAAATCCCTGAAACACATAACAGCATGTTAAATGATTAACAGTGCCAATAACATAACATTAACAGCATGTTAAGTGCCTAAAATCATAAAATTATCCCCTAAAATCATCTGTAACAGCAAGTAAAATGCTTAACATAGTCGGAAAACTTACAATAACAGTGCCAATAACATAGCAATAACAGTGTCTGTTAAGTGTTTAAGAGTCCTTAAAAATGACAAAAGCTTAACATAACATATTGTTAACAAAGCATGTTAAGAGCTTAACATAGTCGGGAAAACTGACAATAACAGCATGTTTGAGATGCTTAACAGTGCCAATAACATAATAAAACTAAGCTTGGGCTAAGAGTATAACATATAACATAACATTAACAGCATGTCAAGTGCTTAACAGCATCATAACAGAGTAGACAAAGTGTAAGTGTTGAGAGAATATTATCGAATGTACAATAACAGTGTCTATAACATAACAATAACAGTGTCTGTTAAGTGTTTAAGAGGTCCCTAAAAATGACAAAAGCTTAACATAAATTTAACATAATGTTAACAGAGCATATTAAGAGCCTAACATAAAGATAACATATTGTTAACAGAGCATGTTAAGAGCTTAACATAAAGATAATAGTATGTTAACAGTATGCTGCAACAGTATGTTGCGCTAATGTTAATTAACAGCGCTTTAACAGTGAAATTTTTGAAAATTTTTGAAATGAAATTTATATTAAAAATTTGATGGAAATGTGAATGAGAAAAATGTATGAAAAAAAAAATTTTGATTAAAACAAAGTTCACGCGCTGGACTGCATCACCCCCACAACCACACCCCTACAATCCCCTCCCCCTTCCCACAGTCATTGCATAGCGTTGCTCTTGGCAAATGTTCAAAATGCAAAGATTTGATAAAAACGCATAAAAACGGGAGAAAAAAAAAAAGAAAGGAAAAATAAAATAAAGAAAAGAATGGCAGCGTATAAGGAAATCAAAAAAAAAAACACAAAGCAGCAAAATGAAGTGAAAAGAGAAAGGCAAGAGATATAGAGAGGGAGAGCAGGAGGAGGGGGAGGAGGTGGGGTGGGGTGTGGTGTATAGATTAACTGTGCAGATCAATGGAACATGAAAAATGCGCAAAAAAAATTCGAAGAGAAACATTTTTCTTTTTCTTTTTCCATTTTCTTTTTCCTTTTGCGTTGCGCTAGAAAGAAAAATTTTTTTTTTTTTTTGAATATTTGTTGAGCACAGCATCTTCTCTGCGCATGTTTGTGCATGTTTGACTACAACTGATAACAAAAATGCTTCCTTCACCCCTCTCTCTCTCTCTCTCTGTCTCTCTCTCTCTAGCAGCAGCAAAACTTATATAATCAGAACAAAGGAAAATTCCCTAAGCAAATGTTAAAGCCGGCAAATGAAATAAATTTTGTTTTTTTTTTTTTCAAGGACGTTTAATGAACTTGACTTTCTGTTTTTTTATCAGGCAAAACGCCAAAAAAAAAAAAAAAAAAATGTTGTAATATTGTTGTTGAAACTTATATGAAGCTGAAGTTAAGCTAAACGAGCGACGCCGCCGCCCACGCAATTAAGACGCAAAGATAATTGAAAGCGACTCAAAGAAAATAAAAAAAAAAAATAATAATAATAACAATAATTGCCTATAATTAAGAGAATCATGTGATAAAAAAATATAATAAAAAAAAAAAAATAGAAAATAGAAAAAATGACAAAAAAAAAACAACAATAACAATAATCTAAAATAATTAAGTAGACTTTAGAGGTCTTGAAAAAACAGAAAGAAAATAATAATGATAATTATAAACGACAATAAAAAATGGCAGCAAAAAATAAAATAAAATAAAAAAATAAAAATAAATAAATAAACAAATTAAAGAAAAATAAAATAAAATAAAAAAAAATTAGAGCAAAAAAATAAATAAACAAATTAGAGAAAAATAAAATAAAATAATAAAAAAAATTAGAGCAAAAAAAAAAATAAATAAAAAAAATTAGAGCAAAAAAAAATTAATAAAAAAAATTAGAGCACAAAAAAATAAATAAAAAAAATTAGAGAAAAATAAAATAAAATAATAAAAAAATTTTGAGCAAAAAAAAAAAATAAATAAATAAAAAAATTAGAGAAAAATCTAAAATAAAATAGTAAAAAAATTAAAGGAAAAAAAAAATAAATAAAAAAAATTAGAGCAAAAAAAAAAAGAAAAAATCTAAAATTTATTAAAAGTTGTTGTTGTTTTTGGTTTTTTTATTGCTATTGTTAAGCATGAAAATAAATAATAAAAAAAAAGTTGCTTAAGGAATTTATTAAAATTTTTGTTTTTTTAAAATTTTTTTTTTTTATAAATTGCTGCGCTTAGAATTTTCTATTACAACAATACCTTGGCACGCTCAAATAACAGCAGACACACACACACACAGCACAATCACATTATTTGCTCCAACTAGCAATTCAACAACACATCGAAAAAAAAATTCTAATTGGAATTTGCAACGCAATTAAAATACAAGAGGTAAGGATTAACAGGTGCACAGACAGAGCAGCAGCAGCAGGAGTTAAAAGTTAAAAGCATACGACGTAAATATTTCAATATGTATGCGTCTCACTCTCTCCTCTCTCACTATCCCTCTGGCTACGCAATTAAAACGATAGATGGCGTGTTTGAGCGTAACGCAAGAACAGAACAACAGAAGCAAAGCATAAAACAAGCCGACAAAAAGCGGCAAAAAAAAAAAAATAAAAATAATGTAATGAAAGTTGACGTTTGAGTGAGAGCGAGCGAGCAAGCGCGAAAAATGAAAACAAAATAAATAAATATTATAAAAGAAAAATAAAACTTACCTGCTCCAATTCCTTTTCAATTTCACCGGCACGTATAACAAGCGGACCACGCACCGCATATTCCATAACAACAAAGTTTGGATTTATATTATCCAAATTTAGGACCTTCATTTTGTCTTCACTTTTGTCTTGCTGCTTCACTGTTGACATACAACTACAAAAAAAATAAATAAATATAAATATAAATAAAATAAACACACGCGTTAATATTATATTTATGTTAATTATTTTTTTTCATTTAAATTAGAATAAATAATAGAAGAGTAATTTATTTTTTTTTTAATACTAACCGAGTCGAAACCGAACCACGCGCGTTCAATGCCTCTACTTGACTGCGTCGCAGCGTCGCTGTTGCTGTTTGAGCGCTGCTGTTGCTGCTGTTATTGTTATGTTTCAACGCCAGCGATGATTTCCAGCGACGCCTTACAACACTAACGTCCGTATTGGTTAGTATACATTGTTGCTGCCATTGTTGTAGTATATCATTTCTGCTTGCGCTTGTTACAAGACTACGCATTACTGACGTTGACGTTACAGCAATAACATTCGCTGTACGCTGTGCAGTCGATGGATTCCTTAATAGCTGACGACTCATCTTTACAGTTAATTTTATTCTCACTTATTCTATAAAAACACAACAAGAAGAAAAAAAAGCATTACGTTAAAAAGTGAAGAAAATACATTTTTTAAAGAAGCAGCTGCAAAAAAAAAAAAAAAAAAACTTGAAGTCCAAGAGCACAACAACAACAACAGCAAATACTTCATTTTTGCATGTATGTATGTATGTATGTATGTATGTATGTATGTATGTATACTTAAAGAGAGTGATGCGCGCGCGCTCTCTTGGTCTCACACTCTCTCTCTCGCTCTGACACACACACACACAACATACTCGCTCTGCGCTAAGCTTAATTTATAAGAGCATGAGAGCCTGTCTCTGAGAGCATATATATATGCATGTGTATGTGTGTGTGTTTAGTGATTTGTATATATTTTGTATTTGTATTTGTGATTTGGCATTATTGAATCTATTGCTAGGCGGGGGAGTTTTTTCATTTTCGCTTATCAGCGGCAAAACAGCAGAGTAACGCGATAAGATTAATAAAAATTTATTTCTATTTGCGCATCGATACAGCTCAAAAAAATAAAATTCAATTATAAAAATAAAGTAAAGTAATCAAACAAAAAAAAAAATAAACTAATAAAACCAAAAAAAAATAATAATAAAATAAACAAATAGTTGAAGTGCACAATAAATTTTATATGTACGCAGCAGTGGCAGCATTTATATGTGTCCATGCGTGTCTCTCTCTGTGTGTGTCTGCATTTTCACTCTCGATACATACACACAGTGTGTATAGTAATTTTACGGACAAACAAAAAAAAAAAAAAACATTTTTATTAGCAGCTGCATTAATTAAAAACATTTCATTTTTTAATAATACCCAAAAAAAAAAAAAAAATATTTAACATATAAAAAAAAAAAATCTTGTGCTACTTTTAGATTTAAAGATAATTTTTTTTATATATCTTTGCTGAGGGGGTTATATTCATTTTGACGTGCAGCTTGTAACGCCCATATATATATATATATTTTTTTTTTTTTGCGACTGAGTTTAAATTCGAATTATAAATGTTAGCTAAAATTTATTGCAAATCGGACGAAGAATCGGCGCTTTATAAAAATTTAGATTTTGTAGAAAAAATTTTACTCTTAGCAAGAGTATAAAAATCTTCGGCATAATGTAGTTAAATTTGCTTTTTTTTTTTGTTCTTAATTCTTCTTATCATTATGGAAGTTTTTAATTTTTTTTTTGAAGGGGATTATGATTATGATTATGATTACGATTATTATTATTATTATTATTATTATGTACACATGTTATAAATGATGATGAACATTATAAAATTTCATGTACTTTTGACTTTCAGCTACCGTATGTGAAATCGAGGATTTGTCTTATCAGTGACGTCGTCATTGTCATCGTCTCGCAGCTTTTCAAAAAAACAACGGGAAAAAAAAACATCTATATAATTCATCTATAATCAGCTATAAAACAAGGCAAATAACAAGGTCTACGGATCGTACATCATATTTTGCACTTTGAATTCATTGCGTAATAAACGCGAAACAGTGCCAAAAAAAAGAAAAGAAAATTATATAAAAAAAAGAAAAATAAGAAAACTTTTGACAATTGAAAAGCAATTGTTAGAAAAAAAAAAATATCAAAAATAGCCAAAAAAAAAAACTAGCAGGTAGAAATAAATTTTTGTTGAAATTTAATATTAATTTTATTTTCAACGTTTTTGCAAAAAGTTTCAAAACAAAAGTGAAATATCTCTATTTTTTTTTTGTTTATTTTTTTAAGTAATATTTGAAAAGTTTTGTTTTTTTTTTATTTCGTATATAAATTGTATATTTCCGCAGTTAGTTAAAAGTATTAAATTGATATCTATGTACTATTATGTACTTATCTATTTCATTATTTTCATATATTATGCTATACTCTATTATTATATGTTTCAGATTAGTAAAAAATTAAGATTATGGCTTTGATAAAGAATCTAATATCGAAAATTATTATATTATGATATTATCTACTATTATTATCGTCGTGTTTTTTTAGCCCCCTCATATTTATTGTAAAAGCAATTTTTATTATGCTTTTTTTAGTATTTGGCAAAAAAAAGGCTTAAAAAAAAACAAACAAAAAAAAAAAATTATGTTTGCATAGAAAAGAAAAAAATTGTTAATAATTTTTTTTTTGCAGTAATTTTTTTAAAAAAAAAATAATTCGTATAAATTAATTGAAAATGCATGTTTCTCCTCTTATAGTGTCGCAAATTGTCGTCGCTTCAAATTAGTAAAAATATATTAATAATAATAATAATAATCAGAAATTTTCAATAGTAGCTGCTCTTGCAATTATTTAAAATAATTAATTAATTATTCGAAATTGTTCCAATTGTTCAACAAAAAAAAAAAAAAAATACAAAAAAAAAATGCTTCAAGTTCAACGTTATAAATAAATTCAATATTTAAATAAAAAATGTTGTTTTGCATTTATTTCTTAGCAGTGTATTTTCAATTAAAGCAAAAAAAAAATATATATATTTTTATAGTAAATACATTATAGCTTGGTTTCACTGTACATAAACAATTTACATTGTACTGCTAAAAAAAAAAAATCAAAAAATATTCAGGTGTCAATAAATTAATCAAGCTTTGCGCTTAGCTAACACGCAACAAATATAAATATAGCTACATATATTGTATGTATGCATAAAAATGCGTGTGCATATACTTTTCGTCTGTGCTGTATATACGCGTAGCAAGGGGAAGAGCGGCGGTGTGTATGTGTGTGTTTGTGCTTATGCAGCTTATGCAATGCAAAATTCCATGATAAATTTATAGATAAGATAAATGTATATTTTTTTTAGCTATATTTATATTTATCTATTATCTATTATCAATTATTTATTGCAAAAAAAAAAACAATTTTTGCAGTTTGTTCGAATTTGACACATCAGCAAAAAAAAAAGGAAATCCAATCAGAAATCCAATTAGATTGCTAATTAGCATGTTCAACAGCTGTTGCGCACAATAGAGCAAAGAAGCAGACGGCACGCAAGCAGAGCAACGCAACGCAGCGCAGCGCGTGTGTTGAAGGTGGGGGAAAAAAAATAAAGTTAAGCGTAATTTAGCGGCATTTTTCACACGCATATCAATTGAATTGCGGCACGCAAAATAAAATAAACAACAACAAAAATAAATAAACGAAAAAAAATCATAACAAAAGCAAAAGCTAATTTACGCGCATTTAACGCTTAACTTTTTTTTTTTCTGCGCACTTGAGGTTAAGTTTTTTTTTTTTTTCTCTTTTTTTTTGTGCTGGCGTCTGTTTACATATTTATGACGGCATGCTTGTGAAGAGCGCGAGGCAAGGAGAGTAGAGGAGGGCGAGAAAGAGAGAGCACGCGTGGCGTATGGTGTGACAGAGTGCAGTGCAGTGTAAACTGCAATTGGAGCAATCGATTTTGTTGTTGTTCTTATTTGCATTTTGTACTTACCTTTTGAAAAATATTTAATTTTGGAATTTTGTATGTGGCGAAAGAAGTTGAGAGGCGGCGGCGGCGGCGAAGTCTTCCAAAAAAAAATATTTTATTTTTTTTTGCTTGCAAAAGAACAAAGCGCGCACGATTATCTAATTTGTGTGTGTTTATTAGGCCGATGCTATATAGTGTCGCTTGCTTGCTGCTCTAGCTGCGCTGCTTGCTGTGCAAATTCCAACTGGCGCGAGCCTTCTGCTGCTACTAATGCCTCCGACGCTTGTTTTTGTTTGTGATTTTTTTTTTTTTGACCTCTGCTTGGACGAGAGAAATCATATTAGCAAAAAATTACATTGATACACACATACACTTGCAAAATAAAATATTTTATATATATATAATTTTGCTATTTATATATAACAAAAATTATTAATACATACATGACAAAAACAACAACAACAAAAAAAAAAATTAATAATAAAATAAAAGCGCGCTTGTTTATATTATTAGCCGCTACCGTCGTATGCAACGCCAACGTGTAAATAAATGTTCCCAAAAAATATATTTTTCCGATTAGAATAATAATTTAAGAACGTATAGAAATTTAATTTCTGTGTAAACACCAAAAAAAAAAAAATCAAAAGAAAAAAATAATAATAAGACGAAAAAAAAAATTAAATAAATAAATAAATAAATAAAACTAAAGAATTTTGTTAACAGCTGTTGTTGAGTTTGAAATCGGAATGAGAAACTAAAATGTAAATTTAAAGCAGCATAACAACATATAATAATAAAAAAAAATATTTTCAAAAAGCTGGCAGCGCCGCTAATGTCAACAACAAAACAGTGTTGCTTAACACATTATACAACACTGCTTGCTGCTGCTTATAAACATTTCAATACTATATCGATAACATATGAACAGTGTTGATTAACATTTGATTAACGTATTATACAACACTGGTTGTTATATCGCTAACATATGAACAGTGTTGATTAACATTTTATTAACGTATTATACAACACTGTATTTTTTGAAATTTCAAATTCAAATGAATTTATCGATATATATAATATCGCATGCATTAAAATAATTTGCGAACGATAAAATACTCACGGCATACATATTGCCCATCACTAGCTAAATTCATACATTAATTGACATTTGTTGTTGTTTTCGCCGGAGTTCGGACGTGTAGTGTGTGCGTTTTTTTTTTTCGATTATTATTATTATTATTAGAAGATTGTGCCTCGCTCTTGCTGCTGCGGGTTCGCTGTGCAACGTATTAAAGTACAAGTTCATTTCTTTCATATATATATATATAAATGTTTAATAATTATTATATATAAAGCGTAACATTGTATAGCGCGCAACACTTTCACACAGCGACAGAGTGAGAAAGAAAGAAATAAAGAAACACGCACCAAAAAAACTCTTCCGCAAAAGTTCGCGACGTATAAAGCAAATATAATAATAATTTTTTTTTTTTTTTTTTTTGTATAATAAGTAAAAAGAGAATTAGAAACATTTTTTTATTGTTAGCAACATAAACACGTAAAAACTAAAAAAAAGAATAAAAAAAAACGAAGTGCGAACGAAAGACAAAGGCAGAGCAAGGATTGAGCAAGGAGCGCAGGGGCTGTTCTTCTTTTTTTTTCACAACCAATAATAAACAAAGTTTTTTATATATTTTATTTTTTTTTGTCGTGTGCTCCTTGTGTCGTAAAGAAAAGAAATAATGGCACCAGCATTAAGCAAATTGGCTAACAATCCAAGCGCCATCGTTGGCGTTGCGGGCATGACAGCAGCGATATGGATAATTGCCTATGGCAAAATGTCCAACAAAAAAAGGTGAGTACATATAACATAACAAGTACATAGAGAGACAGAGAGTGAGAGAGAGATCAGCTGGTAAAACATTAGCAAGAACAACAACAACAACAAGAAGACTAACATGTACAAATTAAGAGAGTGGCTGAAAATTATTGACATTGAATTTGAAGTTTCTTCCATTTCTACTCTTTTTTGCGTCACAGGTGCTCAAAGTGATGCTCTGCGCAACAGCGACTGCGACTACGGCTGCTGCATTGTATGCGTGTAGCGCGTCTGCTGTGAGTGGGAGGGAGCGCGTAGAGCAGAGCATGCAGCATCATGATGCTGAACTGGTTTTCTATAGTTTTTTGTTTTTGTTTTTGTTATTCATTGTGTGACCTATTTTTCTTTATGATTACAACAGCTGATCAAGGACAACAACAACTAGTTCATGTTGTAGCCATTTACAAGATTATAATAACGCAATTATTATTGCTGATATAATACTAGCGCGAGGGCAACAATTGTTGAACTACATATATATTTATCTGATATCTGCAAATCATTTTGTTGCTAACTTACATTATTATTTTATGTTCGTGTTAACATATTTTCGCTCTAATTCTGCACAACACTGACGACACTCTTACATATCTCAATGGTAACACAAAATGTTCAAGTGCATATGACATGATGCTGCTCCAACTCTGCCATAGCGCTGCTTTGAATTAGGCTTTTGCGCTCGCTCTCTTACTTAGCTTTGACTTTCAGGCTCTGCCATTACTTTTCTTAGGCTCTGCCTTTGTCCTAGTTTTGCCTTTGCTCGCGCTCTTGCGTTGCTCAGGCGCTGACGTTACTTTTACTTTCTCTCTCCCTCTGCCCTAGCTCTGCTTAGATTCTAACGCAGTTAAGCCTACGATGCAGCTCAGACTCTGACGCAGCGTTGCCTCTCACCGCCGCTGGCGCTGTCACGCTACACTTCCTCTCACGCTGCCATTACAGTGCACAGCCTCTGGCGTTGCTCTCACTTTGGCATAGTACTGCTCTCGCGCTGCTTTAAGTTAGGCTTTGTCAAGTACTGATACTATTTCTGTCCTTTTCTCACCCACTGCATTGGGCATCCTGTATTTTACACTTTGTTTATGTTATAAATTTAAAGTTAACTGTGTTATGCGATACTCTTATATTCCCCTCCCCCCCACCACATTTAATGTGTAAACAGAAATATGAGTAAGATGAAAAGTATGCGGAAAAAGAGAGAGAGAGAGAGAGAGAGAGAGGAAAAACATTTGATACATTTTATAATTACATACATACAAATATATATATATGTATGTATGCTATATTTCTATATCCGTTATACAGTAATCAAATTTTTTCTACTCAAATTTAATTTAATATAACGATAAAAAAAAAACGTTTGCGAAAGCTTTGCAGCAGCAGCGATATCATTTATATGACGTTAATGTATTAAACTCCTCGATATCTAATCATCACTTAACTATCACTTTTTGTCTGTCTGTTTGTCTGTTTGTCTGTCTGTCTGTCTGTCTGTGTGTGTGAGTGAGACACATGCTTTTTGATCTAATTAATTGAAATTTTGATCAAATATTGTTTGCATGACGAGACTTGTCACAATTTTACTAAGTAGATTAAAACCTTTTAATGCAATTACTAGTCATTTGTGTGGGCGGTATGGGCGTGTCTAGGGCTTGTCTAACTAAATAAATACACACTAACTAACTAACTAACTAATGACAATGACTTTGACGAGCAGCTGTTTATTTTTATTCTATTCCATTTTTTTTTTATCATTCTTATCATTTCAATTTATTAATTAAATTCTTTCAATTTTTGCTGCAAAATTCATTTGTTGCATTTGCTCGGTAAAAACGAAGAAGAATAAAAAAAAAAAAATATTGTTTCCTCTATAGCTTAGCTTATCACTTAATCGAACTTAATGAATTTTAGTTTCATAGCAACAGCAGTTCCTTTTGGCTATAAACTTGGAACTGTATTTGCTGTATTTGGTCAGCAGTTAGTAACACTCATATATATATATATATATATATTCTTGATCAGCATCGACAACAGTTTCCAAATTTAAGTGTTCGTTTATATGTTAGTCAATGAAACTTGGCATACACACTTTCTATGCCAAAAAAAAAAGCTATATATAATTCGGAACTGGCCCAACCGGATCACTACATATAGCTACCATAGGAATAATTGGTCGAAAATTTAATTTTTGTATGAAATACTTTTCTTTTCATTAAGATATCCTGTAGAAACTTATAGAATTTGTGTTTAGTGATGATTTATACGCTTCGTATAAATTTGGTCTAAATCGGACCACTATATCATATAGCTGCCATAGAAAGGATCGATCAAAAATTTTATTTTTACATGAAAAACTTTTTTGTTTGTTAAGATATACGGCTGAAACTTACAGAATTTGAGTTGAGTCTCGACTTATATAGATCAGCTAAATTTGTTTCAGATCAGACCACTATATCATATAGCTGCCATAGAAAGGATCGATCAAAAATTTAATTTTTATATGAAAAACTTTTTTGTTTGTTAGGATATCCTGCTGAAACTTACAGAATTTAGGTTGAGTCTCGACCTATATAGATCAGCTAAATTTGTTTCAGATCGGAACACTATATCATATAGCTGTCATAGAAACAATCTGTAGAAAATGAAGTCATTGTATGTAAAATTGAAGTTACATTAAATTTGAGCAGCAATATATTTTGCACAATTCTAGCAATGTTTTATTTTCTTCAATTCGTAACTTTTGACCTTTGATCTAAATATAATTAAGCTTGCATAACTTATTCTCTGTTTTTATTTTTTATTTTTTTGTTTTTCAGTATAAAATTGAATTGTTCAACTGTAGGCATAAAATATTGTAATTGTAATTAATTTTATTCTTTATGTTAATTAACAAAATGTCAAAGCCTTGCAGCTGTCGTCAATGTTTTCATTTCTTCTTCTATAAATATTCGTTGATATATTTTATAAATTTACATTGTCAAAGTAAATGAAAAACTTTTTCAGATAGCTCTCTCTCTCTCTCTCACACACACACACACACATACTGTGTGTCATATGCAGGGAATGAGAGTAGCAGTAAATGTTGGAGGAAAAAGGGAAAGTTTGGGGGTAAGGGAATATATAACTAGCATACAGGTGCTAAAAGTCGTTTATTATGCAAATCAATGTGCAAAAGTGCAACAACTTTGCAACTCAACAAGCAAAAACAACAACAACAAGCAAGCAGCAAGCAGCAGCAATTAATGCGTTTCTATAGACAGAAGCACACAAAAATATAGTCAGACATTGGCACAGACAACTGTCGTTTGGCTACTACAATCAAAACAGACAACAAAAAAAAAAAAGAAGCAAATATATCATTGACATGCCGACGATGCTATACCCTATAATCTTGCAGTCTTAGAAGAAAATTTTTAAAAGAAAAAAACTTAATTGTCGACTAATTATTCCTATGACAGCTATATGTTATAGTAGTCCGTTTTGGATCAAATTTATATGGAACGTATGATTCGTCAATAAATTCAAATTCTTCAAGTTTCAGCCGTATATCTGCACAAATCAAACAGTTTTCCATAGAAAAACTCAATTTTCGACCGATTATTCCTATGACAGCTATATGTTATAGTAGTCCGTTTTGGATCAAATTTGTATGGAACGTATGATTCGTCAATAAATTCAAATTCTGCAAGTTTCAGCCGTATAACTGCACAAACAGAACAATTTCTTATACAAAAACTCAAATTTCGACCGATTATTCCTATGACAGCTATATGATATAGTAGTCCGTATTGGACCAAATTTGTATGGAACGTATGATTCGTCAATAAATTCAAATTCTGCAAGTTTCAGCCGTATAACTACAAACAGAACAGTTTTTCATAGAAAAACTCAATTTTTGACCGATTATTCCTATGGCAGCTATATGATATAGTAGTCCGTTTTGGATCAAATTTGTATGGAACGTATGATTCGTCAATAAATTCAAATTCTGCAAGTTTCAGCCGTATAACTGCACAAACAGAACAGTTTTTTATACAAAAACTCAATTTTCGACCGATTATTCCTATGACAGCTATATGATATAGTAGTCCGTTTTGGACAAAATTTATATGAGATGTATAAGTTGATCAGTAAACTCATATGCTGAAATTTCAGAATTGATATTGACGAATCATACGTTCTCATATAAATTTGATCCAAAACGGACTACTATATCATATAGCTGCCATAGGAATAATCGGTCAAAAATTGAGTTTTTCTATGAAAAACTGTTCTGATTTGTAAAGTTATACGGCTGAAACTTGCAGAATTTGAGTTTACTGATGACTTATGCATCTCATATAAATTTGGTCCAAAACGGACTACTATATCATATAGCTGTCATAGGAATAATCGGTCGAAAATTGAGTTTTTGTATAAGAAATTGTTTTGTTTATGAAGATATACGGCTGAAACTTACAGAATTTGAATTTAGTGACGAATTATACGTTCCATACAAATTTGGTCCAAAACGGACTACTATATCATATAGCTGTCATAGGAATAATCGGTCAAAAATTGAGTTTTTCTATGAAAAACTGTTCTGTTTGTAAAGTTATACGGCTGAAACTTGCAGAATTTGAGTTTACTGACGACTTATGCATCTCATATAAATTTGGTTCAAAGTGGACTACTATATCATATAGCTGTCATAGGAATAATCGGTCGAAATTTGAGTTTTTGTATAAGAAATTGTTCTGTTTGTGCAGTTATACGGCTGAAACTTGCAGAATTTGAATTTATTGACGAATCATACGTTCCATACAAATTTGATCCGAAACGGACTACTATAACATATAGCTGTCATAGGAATAATCGGTCGAAAATTGAGTTTTTGTATGAAAAACTGTTTGATTTGTGAAGTTATCCGGCTGAAACTTGCAGGATTTGAGTTTAGTGACGAATCATACGTTCCATATAAATTTGATCCAAAACGGACTACTATAACATATAGCTGCCATAGAATCAGTCGACAATTTAGTTTTCTATTAAAAATTTGAATTTATACGAAGCGTATAAATCATCACTAAACACAAATTCTATAAGTTTCTACAGGATATCTTAATGAAAAGAAAAGTATTTCATACAAAAATTAAATTTTCGACCAATTATTCCTATGGTAATACAGTTCCAAGTTTATAGCCAAAAGGAACTGCTGTTGCTATGAAACTAAAATTCATTAAGATCGATTAAGTGATAAGCTAAACTATAGAGGAAACAATATTATTTTTTTTTTTTTTTGTTCTTCTTCGTATTTACCGAGCAAATGCAACAAATGAATTTTGCAGCAAAAATTGAAAGAATTTAATTAATAAATTGAAATGATAAGAATGATAAAAAAAAAATGGAATAGAATAAAAATAAACAGCTGCTCGTCAAAGTCATTGTCATTAGTTAGTTAGTTAGTTAGTGTGTATTTATTTAGTTAGACAAGCCCTAGACACGCCCATACCGCCCACACAAATGACTAGTAATTGCATTAAAAGGTTTTAATCTACTTAGTAAAATTGTGACAAGTCTCGTCATGCAAACAATATTTGATCAAAATTTCAATTAATTAGATCAAAAAGCATGTGTCTCACTCACACACACAGACAGACAGACAGACAGACAAACAGACAAACAGACAGACAAAAAGTGATAGTTAAGTGATGATTAGATATCGAGGAGTTTAATACATTAACGTCATATAAATGATATCGCTGCTGCTGCAAAGCTTTCGCAAACGTTTTTTTTTATCGTTATATTAAATTAAATTTGAGTAGAAAAAATTTGATTACTGTATAACGGATATAGAAATATAGCATACATACATATATATATATTTGTATGTATGTAATTATAAAATGTATCAAATGTTTTTCCTCTCTCTCTCTCTCTCTCTCTCTCTTTTTCCGCATACTTTTCATCTTACTCATATTTCTGTTTACACATTAAATGTGGTGGGGGGGAGGGGAATATAAGAGTATCGCATAACACAGTTAACTTTAAATTTATAACATAAACAAAGTGTAAAATACAGGATGCCCAATGCAGTGGGTGAGAAAAGGACAGAAATAGTATCAGTACTTGACAAAGTCTAACTTAAAGCAGCGCGAGAGCAGTACTATGCCAAAGTGAGAGCAACGCCAGAGGCTGTGCACTGTAATGGCAGCGTGAGAGGAAGTGTAGCGTGATAGCGCCAGCGGCGGTGAGAGGCAACGCAGCGTCAAAGTCTGAGCTGCATCGTAGGCTTAACTGCGTTAGAATCTAAGCAGAGCTAGGGCAGAGAGAGAGAGAAAGTAAAAGTAGCGTCAGCGCCTGAGCAACGCAAGAGCGCGAGCAGAGGCAAAACTAGGACAAAGGCAGAGCCTAAGAGTAATGGCAGAGCCTGAAAGTCAAAGCTAAGTAAGAGAGCGAGCGCAAAAGCCTAAATCAAAGCAGCGCTATGGCAGAGTTGGAGCAGCATCATGTCATATGCACTTGAACATTTTGTGTTACTATTGAGATTTGTAAGAGTGTCATCAATGTTGTGCAGAATTAGAGCGAAAAAATGTTAACACGAACATAAAATAATAATGTAAGTTAGCAACAAAATGATTTGCAGATATCAGATAAATATATATGTAGTTCAACAATTGTTGCCCTCGCGCTAGTATTATATCAGCAATAATAATTACGTTATTATGATCTTGTAAATGGCTACAACATGAACTAGTTGTTGTTGTCCTTGATCAGCTGTTGTAATCATAAAGAAAAATAGGTCACACAATGAATAACAAAAACAAAAACAAAAAACTATAGAAAACCAGTTCAGCATCATGATGCTGCATGCTCTGCTCTACGCGCTCCCTCCCACTCACAGCAGACGCGCTACACGCATGCAATGCAGCAGCCGTAGTCGCAGTCGCTGTTGCGCAGAGCATCACTTTGAGCACCTGTGACGCAAAAAAGAGTAGAAATGGAAGAAACTTCAAATTCAATGTCAATAATTTTCAGCCACTCTCTTAATTTGTACATGTTAGTCTTCTTGTTGTTGTTGTTGTTCTTGCTAATGTTTTCCAGCTGATCTCTCTCTCACTCTCTGTCTCTCTATGTACTTGTTATGTTATATGTACTCACCTTTTTTTGTTGGACATTTTGCCATAGGCAATTATCCATATCGCTGCTGTCATGCCCGCAACGCCAACGATGGCGCTTGGATTGTTAGCCAATTTGCTTAATGCTGGTGCCATTATTTCTTTTCTTTACGGCACAAGGAGCACACGACAAAAAAAAATAAAATAAATATAAAACTTTGTTTATTATTGGTTGTGAAAAAAAAAGAAGAACAGCCCCTGCGCTCCTTGCTCAATCCTTGCTCTGCCTTTGTCTTTCGTTCGCACTTCGTTTTTTTTTATTCTTTTTTTTAGTTTTTACGTGTTTATGTTGCTAACAATAAAAAAATGTTTCTAATTCTCTTTTTACTTATTATACAAAAAAAAAAAAAAAAAAAATTATTATTATATTTGCTTTATACGTCGCGAACTTTTGCGGAAGAGTTTTTTTGGTGCGTGTTTCTTTATTTCTTTCTTTCTCACTCTGTCGCTGTGTGAAAGTGTTGCGCGCTATACAATGTTACGCTTTATATATAATAATTATTAAACATTTATATATATATATATGAAAGAAATGAACTTGTACTTTAATACGTTGCACAGCGAACCCGCAGCAGCAAGAGCGAGGCACAATCTTCTAATAATAATAATAATAATAATCGAAAAAAAAAAAACACACACACTACACGTCCGAACTCCGGCGAAAACAACAACAAATGTCAATTAATGTATGAATTTAGCTAGTGATGGGCAATATGTATGCTGTGAGTATTTTATCGTTTGCAAATTATTTTAATGCATGCGATATTATATATATCGATAAATTCATTTGAATTTGAAATTTCAAAAAAAACAGTGTTGTATAATACGTTAATAAAATGTTAATCAACACTGTTCATATGTTAGCGATATAACAACCAGTGTTGTATAATACGTTAATAAATGTTAATCAACACTGTTCAGATGTTATCGATATAGTATTGAAATGTTTATAAGCAGCAGCAAGCAGTGTTGTATAATGTGTTAAGCAACACTGTTTTGTTGTTGACATTAGCGGCGCTGCCAGCTTTTTGAAAATATTTTTTTTTATTATTATATGTTGTTATGCTGCTTTAAATTTACATTTTAGTTTCTCATTCCGATTTTTTTTTGGTGTTTACACAGAAATTAAATTTCTATACGTTCTTAAATTATTATTCTAATCGGAAAAATATATTTTTTGGGAACATTTATTTACACGTTGGCGTTGCATACGACGGTAGCGGCTAATAATATAAACAAGCGCGCTTTTATTTTATTATTAATTTTTTTTTTGTTGTTGTTGTTTTTGTCATGTATGTATTAATAATTTTTGTTATATATAAATAGCAAAATTATATATATATAA